>PVJC01000453.1:0-125191 GCA_004026665.1 Murina feae
TTGCCTCTCCCTGCAGCCAGCCCCGCGCGCGGTCTCCGCGCGAGCCCGCCCCCGCCCCCCTTCCTGCCGGGATTCCCTGGAAGGCTCTGCGCCTGCCGAGGTCGGAGGAGGGGGCCGGGGAGGCTCTGCGGGGCGGTTGGCGTGGCTTCCTGTTTTCCTAACCTTCTTGCGCGCTGACAGAAGCTGCCCAGTAACTTTCTGTTTCGGGGGCAAGTCGAGCTTGCAACCCGGAGGGGAGCGGAGGGGGTGACAGCAGGGGGCTTGGGGGAACCTCTCTTGAATTCACCTGATTTGAACTTCAAAACCTTAAAAATAATGGCATGTAGGCTAAAGGGAAGCAGAAGAGCTAGGGGTTTCTGGCGAGGGAGGTGGGAGCCTCGGGGATCGCCGGGGCCCCGCCCGCCGCCCTGTGGTCACTGCCCTCCAGACCCTCGGGTCGGAGTCCCTCACCAGGCTTGCCCCCGGCAGGGCCACGTGACCCGCAGGTCAGGAAGGCCGGTCTGTGTGCGACCTTGTTCCAGGAATGAACTGTTTTTATTTTCCCTTCCTTATACTTGGAGAGTCTCTTTCATCCTTGCTGGGCGTTGACACAGTTCCTGTGGAAGTTAGAGCACCCATGGGTCTGGGGGTGGGGAGACCTTAGGGTGCTCCTGGGCTCCTCCTGTTAGGACTTTGAAAATTCTGCGGGAGGGGCCCCGGTGCAGATTTGTTTCTGAACTGTTTTGCTGGGGAAGGTGCGCGTGGCCCTGGTGCTGGGTTTGGTTCTTTCCCTCTGTGTTCAGAAGCCCCTGTGACTTCGGCTGAGGCTCCCACAGGCCCTGGAGTCCCTGGCGCGTGGGGGGAAGGAATGGGCCTGGGCAGGACCCAGCTTTGCCGGATCTGGCCCTGGCTGCCCTGCATTAGGGCAAGCGTGTTCACCAAGTGGAGAGTGCAAGAGAAGGAGAGGGGGCGGGGGAGGAGGAAGGACTTTTCCCGGCTGTGTGAAATGTGTACCCGACTCTTTCTGGGTTTCTTTGCGGCCGTTGTAGGTCCCCTGCCCTCCCCAGGAACCCACAAGGTCTGCATTTCATGCTTAGCGTTTACACGTCACTTTTATAGGAAGAATATTTTTCAGGGTCCCCACTTTCTTCTTTATCTCTTTTGCCTTCACTGCCTGAATGCAAATCCAGCGCTTGTCTCCCCCACTCCCAACACACACACACACACACACACACACACGCACTCTGATTTGATCCAAATTAGAACTGGAATCCCCAATGGACAGGAGGGCTGTGTTCTAACCCGGGGCCCAGTCCTTCCCAGCTCAGAGCCTGATCCAGGGAGTTGAGCTGCTGGAAAGCGGGGACAGTTCTTTCCTCTTTCTATCCGCAGCCCTGCCTCCTTCCACCCCCCACCCCACACGCTTGCCTTGCCTTGTAGACAGACACTCAGCACAGGTTTGTGGCAAGAATGAATCTTCTTAAGTGCAGGGCGTCTTAAAAGCACAGGTGTTTGTAATCTGCATCCCACTTCACCTGCCAGTTGGGTGGCTGCTGGCGCATGTTTATTCATCAGGTGACCAAGTTTCTATTTACACTGGGAATCTCTATGAGAAAAGGAGGAAGTGTCAGGCTAGGAAATTCAAAGCATTTAAGGGAACTCGGCCCCGGATGGTGTCCTGGCTGGTACAGACCCTGGGCGACAGGACTGTATACCCCAGGGAGGTCAGGAGAAGTCTGGAGTGTGGAAGGTCAGGGCCTGTCAGTGACTGCCTGGAGCAGGAGGTGTGTCCCCCACTGGAATCTTCTGTTTTTTAAAATCCTCCTCCTAGGATTTTTGTACTTTGTAATTTTGATATAATAATGTGCAACAGTGATTTTCAACCTTTTTTTTTATCTCATGGAACACACACGCACTAGTTACTAAAATTCTGCGGCACACCAAAAAAAATACATCCTTTGCGTATCCGACAGAAAAATAGGTATAATTGTGATTCATTCACATGGATGGCTACTGTTGTGTTGACTTTGCCATTTCTTTTTAATCTAAGGGAAAAGACATCCATGCCCCTGACTGAATAGTCAGGTATTGCATGTTGTAAAAGATCTTGCGCACACCATCGTGCCACAGCAAACGGGTGCCAATCACTGGGGTAGAAGCCTGGCTGGGAAGAGCCAGGGTCAAGCCTCCTGGGCTTCAGGGAACTTATTTCGAAGTAATCGTGAGAGGAGTGACCTGTGTCTCTTGACCACTGCCTGCCCCCCTGGCAAGGGCTGCATGGGAATTTCTCCTGTAAATCCCTCTCCCCCTCCAAGATAGGGGCTGGTGCCTGTCCATTTCACGACGGAGGAAAGTGAGGCTCAGAGGAGCTCGGTGCCCTGCCCCGCTTGGAAGTGGCGAGCTAGGATCTGAAGCTGGCTGCTGCCCACCGTGCTGGCCAGCCCAGGTGCTGGGGCTCTGCGGCCCCGGGGAGACAGGGCCCTGCCTATGGAGGCTGGTGCTTAGGTGCTCTCCAGCCTCTGCGACCTGGTCCTGTCCCCAAGGCCAGCTCCCATCACAGAGCCGATCACTGCGGGGAGCAAGGCCCCAGAACCTGCCCATCCAGTCGTTGTCCCCATGGCAGTTCCCAGGCAGGCTGGCACCAGGCACTGCTCTTCCTGTTTGACGGGTGACAGGGCTGAGGCTGGGTAGTGGAGGTTTGAAGTTCAGCTCCGACTCTTCGAAGACATGACATTGAGCTGCTTGCACCTTGATTTTCCCATTTGTAAAACAGGCTCCATAATTGTATCCACCTCAGTATCCGTGTAAGGCAGGGGTTGGCCATCCGAGGCCTGCTGCCTGTTCTTGTAAATAAAGTTTTATTGGCACACAGCCACGCCCATTCTTTTTTGCCTTGTGTGCGGCAGCCTTTCTGCTGCGACAGCAAACTTGAGTGGTTACAAGGCCCGCCATGCCTAAAATATTTATCACCTGGCCCTTGACAGGGAACGTTTGCTAACCTCTGGGTAGGAGATTAAGTGAGTGAATCCTTGCAAGGCACTGAGGACGGTGCCTAAGACGAAGTTAACGCTCAGTAAGCGATAACTGTAGTAATTCTGATCATTAAGACAGAATTATTTGCAGAGAATTACGGGCTTCTTAGCGGCTGAGCCACGACTTGAAGTCAGGTCTTTAGACTGGGCTCCTGTGCCTCCCAACAGTGGCTGCCTTCTGTGTGTTCATTCACTGGTTGGGGCGGAGGGAACTGTTATCCAGCCAAGAACACTTCCTATGTCAGGAGAAGGAGGCACAGGCTCTTGGGAAGGGAGCGGGGACCAGTGGGTGGGTGGGGTCTCTAACCTTCTCCAACTTTCCTCGGAGCAGCACCCAGCTACCCATTTTCCTGATCGCCACCAAACTCCACGCTCCGGATCAGGCAGGGACTGTGTGTGTGTCCTTCATTCTTGGCCCAGCGCCAGACCAATAATAACAACGTTAAAAATAAAAATAATGAGGAGGAAGAATCAGCTACTTCTTACATGGTGCCTGTTCCATACCAGACATGCTGTTAATGTAATCTCGCTCGCTAAAGAAACTGAGGCACAGAGGTTGAGGTCATGCAGGCAGTAAATGTCGCAGTCGGGCTCTGACCCCAGGCAGTCTGGCTCCAAGTCCCTGTTTAATAAATATTTGTTGAACGAGTGAGGGAGGGAATTGGCCGTTGGTGTTGGCGGTGGCGCCCTGCCGGTCCCCTTATCTTGTTCCTGGAGTTCGTGAGGGAGGACTCCTCGGCTGTCAGCGGACCCCACCCCAGTCCCATGCTGAACTCTGGATGACCCTGATTTCCCCCAAGGGATTGACTGTCCACTATGGGAATCTTCAGTAAGGAAACTGAGGCCCAGAGAGGGCTGGGGCTTGGCCCAAAGCCACACAGCCTGATGGTGGCAGCTCTTGGAAAAACTGTGTCTCCCCAGAACATTTTCCCTTTTACCCAGCTGCCTCCCAAGGGTCAGCCTGGCCTAAGCCTGTCTCTGCACAGTCTTTGACCTGCTTTCGAGATCACTGGCCCTCCCCTGCCTGGAGCTGAGGTGCCTCCGAGAAGTGAACCTTGGCCCGAACTTTGTGGGGAGCTGTCTAGATTTTTTTTAGCCCCCCCCAGATTGTTTCCAGAGAGCCCCAGTGTGAGGCTGGGTGTGGGTCTCTGGGCAGGCTCACCTGGGTTGGAGAGGCGGCTGAAGGTGAGGACAGGCCAGAACCCCTAACTCCTGACCTCCAGCTGCTGGCTCTGAAGTCCCCTGGTGTCACTTGGGGAGCTGAAGCTAGGAGGGGTGTCAGCAGTTGCCAGCTGTGACCTAGCTCATGCCCAGCTGGTCCTGGGAAGCTGCTGGGTCCTAAGAAACCCGTAGCCGTGGGCGGGCTCCGGAACCACCCAGGCCGGTTCTGGGAGCAGGTTGGGCCTAATGGGATCCGAGTCCGATAAAGGGACAGCATTGCTATTTCAGTTGTGATGAAGAAAGCCGCTTATTTACAGCTCAGAAACTCAGCGGGGACGAGCATTTCAGCGCTCATCTAGCACTTTCCAGCCCGTCACTAATTAATCTTCCGATACCCCTGAGAACTGGGGAGGGGCCGCCACAGTTCCATCTGTCAGGCTGGGAAAGCCCGGAGCCCTTTTGTCCCAGCTTTGGCCCAGCCCTCCTCGGAGGAGCCTGGTCTGGTCCCCACCCCCCTGCTCAATTTGGTTCTCATTAAGATTTTTTTCTTGCTCAAATGTGTTGTTCTTACTTCATGGGTGGGAATCTGATATCACCCCATTGGAAACTTTCCTGCTCCTTATCTTCTTGACTCTTGGAGTCAGAAGTTTCTTTTAAGCTCTGGGAGCAAACAGTCATTATGATACCTGGATTCCTGCCCTAGAATGAGGCAAGGATGGTTCTCTTCCTTCTGTGCAGGAGGAAGTGGGGGGTCGGGGGTGGGCGCTGGCCAGGGCCACCCAGCTCCCAGACACAGAACCAGCGGTGGGAGGAAGTGTCTGGATTTGGGCTCCTGTCCCGAGACCAGTGCTCCATGTCCCTTGCCCATTATCCCCCAGATGTGGACATGTGTGAATGGAGCAGCCCCACTGTGCTTCCTTCCCTCCAATGTCAAGTGCAAATGGGCCCTTCCAGCCATCTGGTCTACCCTGGCATCTTTCACTCATGCTAAGAAGACGGAATCCTTGCTGGACTTACTAACTTCTAAAATTCTTTTCCTTAGATTTTGGGCAAGATTATGTCGGTAGATGTGGCCTCTCCATCTCCTAGGGTGTATCCTGGCATCCTGTACTTCTCAGGAATAAAAGTCAGGCTTTTGTAACTCCTAAAAGTCGTCTTTCCCTGAGGGCAGTGCACTCCCCTCTTAGGGGTCCTCTGCAGAGCACTTTCTCATCCCTGTTTGGAGCTGCCTCTTCTTGGTGGTCTAGCAACACAATCAGAAATTTTGAAGGCTTGGGTGGAGGCTGGGGGAGTAGTTAGAAGGAAAGCGGGAATTTGGGGGTAAGGGAATAAAAATAGATGCAGTGCTTTAAAAAAAAAAAAAAAGAGCTCCATATAGATTTAAAGTCTTTTTGTTAATTTAGGAACATAAAACCGTGTGATGTATAGCTTGGTTTGCTCGTAAAATTACTAAGTGTGGCATATTTAGAGCTGTGAAAGCTTGGGGTAAAAGGGAAAAAAATCAGTGAGAATTTTTTTACAAGTCTTTAGGGAGAAATGCATTTTTCTGGCTTTTTCCCACCAATGCCAGGTCCTCCACAGCTCAGGCTGGGGCTGATCGTAGCCCTGAGCCCGCATTATACCTGTGCTGAGGGCAGTGTTAGGGTGGGGCTGGCCGGTTTGAGTTAAACCAGGTCCTGTTCTCAGCCCCATAGGCTGAGCCCACCCCCACCGTGTCCGGAGGCCAGGCCTGGCCTCCGCACCTGAAGCCGTGACCTTGAGGACTCAGTGCTGCCCTGTCCCCCTCCCGCTCCTTCCCGCAGCGGGACAGGAAGCGCCCTCTGACCAGGCCTGGACTGCAGCCCAGTGGGCAGTTGGCCACTTGCTTAATGGTCTGTGGGGTTGGAAAGTCATGGAACATTGGGCTCAGAAGGGACCTCAGAGGTCAGATGGCCACCCCCTCCCTCCTCTTGATTTGGTGGTCTCTTAGGCGACGCCTTCCTGACAGACCTGTTATGTCACCATAGGTTGTCAGAATGTTGCTTTTTACACAGAACACACACATGCATTTGACCTAGTTCTGTGCTCCTGGGACACAGAACAAACACGTGTGTCCCCTCCTAGGTAGCAACACCCGCCTTCCTCACAGGGTACCTGGCCCTGCACTGTATTGACCAGGCAGGAGCAGGGAAGGAGGCCTGGGTCTTATCTTCAAGTTGCTTCAGGAGCAAATAGGGCTGGAGATGAGCAAGGACAGATTTCTCTGGGATCTCTCAGGACTGCCTTGGTGGAGCAAATCTAGGAAGGCTCCATAGAGGAGGTGGCATTGGTGACGGGCCTTGGAAGTGAGGATTGCTCTGGGGAGAGGAGGCAAGTACAGTGAGGAGGGCTGAACAAGTACAGTGAAGGCACTCTGACAATACTTAGCATGTGAAGTTCACATCAGGCATGCTGAGAGCTGGGTGCCTGGCCATCCCTGCCCTGCTGGGGGTGTTGCGGATTGAGTAATCCAGGTGACTAATGCTGGTGCTGAGGGGCCTGTGTAGAATTTTTTGGGAGTGCAGAGGAGGGGACGATGGGGTTTGAGGTTGTCGTGGAGGTGGTGTCCGAGAGGCCACAGAAAGGAGGTGACGTTGCAGCTGGCCTTTCTACTCTGGGGGAAAACCTGAGCCCTCCTTTACCCTTGCTGTACGCGCACTTGAGAAGCAAAGCAATTGCTTCCACCCTGCTTCTCAGCAGCTCCCCCCAGTGGCAGGGATCTGAAGCCTGTGCATCCTTGAAAGAGCCTGAGCAGGACCCCTTCCAGGCACTGAGCAGCCAGGACGGCATCTCGAGCAGAAGAAGCAGCATCACTCGCCATCAGCAGCTGTGGGCTCTTGGGTCTTTCGCCCGTTGTGCCTGGCCCTGGAGGCCAGACAGATGCATCAGGACCTGTCCTTCGCCTCAGAGCACAGGCAGGGCAGACAGGGCCCAGCTGGTGGGAAAAAGAGTTAATCCCCACAGTGGGCTGGGTCAGGGCCCTGGGAGATGGTGGCCTTCACACTGGGCCTCCCAGGAGAGGCAGGCAGGATAGTTTTAGGGGGAGGGGAGAGCTCGGCCGGAGTAGAAAATGAAGCCCATGGGTGGGTGTGAATCACAGTCTGGAGGGGCTTAAAGGCCAGAAGGCCAGTGACATGAATTTGATTCTGTTGTAAGCTTGTTGGAGCCCAGGGCTTTAAAGCAGCCAAGTTCATCTGATTATTCAACACGTGTTTATGACATGTGGGCACTGGCCCAGGCACACGGAAATGTAGCTGCAAAGCCCCCCAGGGCAGCGCTCCTGTGGAGCACCTGTTGCAGCAATAAACACATTGAGCTTTGTCCCACAATGCAGGCTCTGGAGAAGAGGAGAGGGGGGGAGAGCGGGGGTCGCTGGAGTGTGGGCAGATGCTGTTTTATCCAGGGCTGCCAGAGACTGGAAGAAAGGGAAGTGTTAGCCCTGACAAGATCTAAGGGAAAGTGCCCAGGCAGAGGGTCAAGCATATGCAAAGGCCCTGAGGCCCCGAGAATGTCTGTGTAGCCTTGTGGCAGCAGGGATACAGCCATGGGGAGAGGGGTAGGACATAAGATGGAAAAGCTGGAAGCAGAGGAGAGGGAGATGTGACTTGCACTTCAGGGGGCCCCTTGTCTGGCTGCAGGGCTGAGATAAATTCCAGGTGATCAGGGGAGCAGCAGGGAGACCAACATGAAGGCTACTGTCATTACCCGGGATGAGATGGGCCACAGGCTGGTTGGCGGTGTGGGGAGAGGGTGGAGGCCTGGAGATAGAGATGGGCTGTCCTATCTGTTTCAGGAAGATGGCTCCAACAGCCTCCCTTGTGGGAGCGGTCAAAGGTCCCCTTATAGTGATGGGGTCCTGCAGGAGGAGGGCTAGGGCAGAGGGCCTCTGAGAGCGGGGTCTGTGAGGGACAGCATGACTGCTTGTCATGGTTGAGGACCTGGGACGGTGAGTAGAGATAAGGTAGAGAGAGTGGAGGCTGAATGTGGGCTAACACCTCAGTGGTTCCCAAATTGGGGTTCCTGGGCCAGCAGCATCGGTAGCAGTTGGAGCTGTTGGGGGTGCAAATTCGCAGGACTCTCCTGAGGCTGCTGAGGCAGGAGCCCGTGGTGGGTCCGGCAGTCTGTGTGCTCGCAAGCCCTCCAGGGGATTCTCATGCTCCATCAAGTGTGAAAACTGGTCTAACACTTTGGCCTGACTGCAGAAGCGAGCTGGGGTGACAGAGCCTCTGAGAAGCTGAGAGTCGGGTTGTAATTTTCAGAGGAGTCCTTGGTGAGATACCTGTAAGGCCTCGGGCCAGGGAGGGAGGGAGGGGAAGGGTCAGGAGAAGTCCCCTAGGAAGGAAGTGGTAGGTGGGGGCTCGAGGCCACGTTTTAGGAGGAGGTGGGTAATGGGCCGAGGTTCCTAGGGTGCCAGTGCAGGGTCAAGGTCAGCAAACTTCTCCGATGCTGCAGCCAATGCTGCCGCGCTGGTGAGGAGCAAGGAGTCTAGAGTAAGAGCACCGGATTCTGTCCTGCCTCTGCTCCTGACTGGCTGTGTGGCTGTAGGCAGGTTACTCACCTTCTCTGGACCTCAGTTTCCTGGTCTGTTCAGTGGAGCCAGTAGTGCCTCCCTCCTGGGATTGTTGTGCGCATTTGATGAGTTAATCTGCGGGAGCCCAGGCCAAGCCCTGTAGACTATTAGCTTGGATTACTGTTTGGATTAATAGCTCCCAGCTGTGGACTTCATGCTGCCTGTGTCCTGGATTCTGGGCTGGTGTCAGAAGAGGGGGCCCTTCCCAAGGGACCTGGCTGAGTCCTCCCTGACGGGGGGTTGGTGGCTGGGGAAGGCAGGCATTGCCCATGAGGCTGGGAGCCCAGTGAGGGTCGATTTGCTCAGACTCCCGAAATGGCTGTCAGCCAGCTGGACTGTGCACAGCGCCCTGGTCACAAGATGGCAAGTTCTAAATAAGTAAAGAAGAAATGGAATCGCCTTGATTAGATCATCCTGGCCCCTTTCCCACTGCCCCCCATGTCGTAAAAGCTGAATGGGGTGAACCCCCGCCCCTGAGTCTCAGTGCATGGTGGGTGTCATTGCCCCACCATCTTCAGCGGAAGAGTTTCACTGTAATGAATTCCTTCTTCAACCTCCCCACCCCCAAAGGACTCCAGTGTCACCCTCAAGCAAGTGACAGACCCTGCCGCCAGCGCCCTGAGGCAGACAGCACCTTGTCTCATACACTGGGGCCTGCTTTGAAGCTGCCCGACACTGGTCCCCACCCCCTTGTCACTCTTGTCCTATAATTCATTTAGGATTAGCTTTCAGACCTCCTCGACAGTCCTAACTTCTGTTGTCTTGGTAACTGTGTCAACCGTTTGCTGGTTTCCCGTGATTATCTGACAAGAGAAAGGGGGGCAGGCGGGGAACATAAAGGAAGGGGAGGAGGAGATAATGCCTGGGTCTTAATTGAACTCACTGGAGGGGCCCAGTGGGGCTGCCTGCTGGAGAGCAGTGGAGAAAGGCCTGGGTGAGGTGAGCAGGCCAGCAGCTGTGTGGAGAGGGGGGCAGCTCACACAGGCCTCTCGGCCCACTGAGGAATGAGTGTCAAAAGTATCATCAGCCTTTATCTTGGCTCTTAAGGGCCCAGGGACAAAGGTGTCACCCCCCTCCTATTCATTTCCCTTTTGGGAAGTTTTGCTCACAGGCAGATTTCAACTACTCTTTCCTTCAGCACTAACTGCCTGCCCTTGGGTAGGCAGGGCAGATGAGCAGTTGCAGGCTCATGGGTGGGTCTGAGGGGACCAGAACACCCCGGGGTGGAGGGAGACTAGCACGTATGGTTATAAAACAACTAGGGGCCCGGTGCACAAATGCACTCGGAGGGAGGGATCCCTCAGCCCGGCCTGTGCCCTCTCTAAGTCTGGGACCGCTTGGGGGATGTCCACTTGCTAGCGTGCCTGGCCAGCCTGGGTGAGGGGCTGAGGGCTCTTTGCAGGCTGGCCACAGCTCCTATTGACCCAAGGTCCCAGCGAGGCTGGCTGGAAGCAGGTTTCTGGGGTTTATTTATCTTCTATAGTTGAAACTTTGTTGCTTTGAGCAGAGGCCACAACTTGCCTAGGCAGGCAATGAAGCCTCCTGTTTGCTTCAGCTCCATGGCTTCTATAATTGAAACTTCGTTGCCTTGAGCAGAGGCTACAGCCAGCCTAGGCGGGCAGTTTCCTCCATCGCTGGCCTCCTGTTTGCTCTAGCTCTGTGGCTGCTGGCCGCCATCTTGGCTGGGTTAATTTGCATATTGTCGCTCTGATAGGCTGGTGGGTGTGGCTTGGCTGGTGGGCATGGCTTATGTGTTAGGGAGTGAGGGTTAATTTGTATATTACTCTTCTATTAGATTAGATTAGATGTCATTGGATAGTGCTTGCGGATGCAGGAATTCAGAAAGGGCTTGGTGGGATCTGGCTGGTCTCTGCACCATGATGCCAGGGGCCTCACCAAAGAAGATTAGAGACTGAAAGTGATGCCGGCTCTTGACTGCAACCTCAGCTGGGCACTCAGTCTGAGCACCTCCATGTGGCTGGGCTTCTTTGCAACATGGTGGCCTCAGAAAAGCTTGTACGTCTTGTGTGGCAGCTCAGGGCTCCAAAGGCAGGTGTCCGAGCTCCCGAGGAGGAAGCTACAGGACCTCGTAGGACCCACCATAGAAGTCCCCTGGTGTCGTTTATGCCACCATTACGAGTGAGGGCCACTTGGAGAGGAGCTAGGCTCTGCCTTTTGATGGGGCGTAGCAAGGGATTAGGAAAGCATGAGGGATGGAGATGGCGTTGATGTTGCCTCTTTGGAAAATGGTCTGTGACACACACCTCACCCACCTGCCCTCTCCATTTCCAGGTAGAAAATGGCCTGGCCTTCACTGGAGAAGATGCTGTTCTTCTCCAGGCACAGCTTGGAGTGTCCCAAGGACGCATGTGTGGCGGGGCTACAGGCACAGGCTGTGGTGCTCTGGTGGGGCAGCCAGGAGGCTCCCGCCAGGTGGTCTCCCTTGGCAGTGAGATCCCCAATGTCGGGTTCACCAGCCCTGCTGTACAGACGGGGTTATCTCTCAAACGGAGGGCATTGTTTCTTGTTGATGAAGAAAGCCCAGCCCCTCGCCAGAATCAATGGGAAAAGTGCCTTTTGGGGTGCTGCTAATGAGCTATGTCTGATTTTTATGAAACTCCGTGGTAAATTATTAATTTGTGCTAGAAATGAAAGTGTGGAACTGGATAGGTTCATGAATATTCATCTGGACTTTAGCACATGGGGGTTGATCAGTGGCTAGAGCAGCCAACTAGACTCATGACCCAGATACGGGCGAATTACCTGGGAGGAGGAACCTGTCACTCTTCTCCCTCGGTTCCTTGGTCCAGAGATGGGGCTGATAACTTACAAATCACTAGCACAGTTACACTGAGACCATACTGGGACCTGCTTGAGAGAAGAGAGCGTTAGGCGATGCTTCCTGGCCCCCAGGTTTCACAGCCGACGGTTGGCGTTGTGGAGTTACTGGTGACGGTGATGCCGGCAGGGAAAGACTGGAAGCCCCCGTTCCCCTGCCTCGGTTCCTCTAGAAAGCCTCCGGAGGCTCAGTACCAGGGACCTCCTAGAGAGGAGGGTCCCCTTGGATGAACTTATTCTCCATAGCAAGCCAGCATCTCCAGCGTGGTTCCACTGGGGTCCGTTCCTCCTTGACGGAACCAACTTGGGAGTCCGCGCCCTGCCCATCTGTCTTCCTGACCTCTGCCTCTCCTCCGCAGGCTGTTTCCTCTGCCTAGAATGCCAGCTCGAAAGTCTGGAAGGCCTGTGGGCCAACCCCTTTGTAACCAGCTTTTCCTTCCTTTTTGATCCCAGGTTATGATACAGGAGCGACTTTCCAGCCCAGCCCTTTGTTTATAAGGCAGCATAGCGTGGTCGTTGACTGCATGAACTCAGAAGCCACTTCTTGTGAGATCTCAGAGAGGTCACTTAAACGCACTGTGCCTCAGTTTACTCATGGGTCAGGTACAGAGGGTTGTATTTCCTGACTGTGAAAGTTGAAAAGGTTTGTACACTTGAAGTGCTCCTAGTAGGATCTCCATGTTGACCTGTTAGGGGTATTGTTGTTAATGTGATTGTCATCGTCATCTTATTTCCTTCGGGGATCAGAGTTCTGGGGCAGGCCTCCCGGTCACAGCAGCCTTTGCTGGCCACGGCCATCTTGTGCTAATATGCGTTTTCCTTGCTTCTTGGGAACTGATGACTTCAGTTCCTGCTGCCACCATGACCTGCTGAGGAAGGTCTCCCCGCTGCGCCGGGCTCCTGTGGGTTTTGACGGGGCTATCACCTCCTCTCGTTCGTGTCACAGCCCCTGGAGACGGAGCTGAGGCCACTTCCTGCCTGAGCGCGGGGTGGGGGGGGTGGGGGGGTGGAGGCAGAGGTTTCGATCCCCCCGCCTAGCAGAGGAGGACACAGAACGTCGAGGTTTCTGGCAGCTTCCGGGGTTACAGCCAAGAGATGAGCTGTGGCCCTGGGCTCCCAGACCGAACTGACTGTTCAGAGCTTTTCAGAGCAACGGCTCTTGGGCAGGCTGGGTGTCCAGATGGGATTCAGTGTCGCCTGTCTGAGTCCCAGACACACAGGCTGGTTCTGGGGGCCGCCTCCAGGGTGGAGCTGTTCTGGATGGCTTGGCACTTGGTCAGTGTCTGCCTCTGAGGCCTTGGCGTCAAGGGAGATCCTCAGAGCCCAGAGTCGTGGGAGGCTGCCAAGTGTGTGGTTGAGAGGGACCACCACGCTGGGGGAAGGGAGGCCTCCCACTTGGCCCAACTTTACCAATGATTGCGGGGCAGGGGGCGGAGGAGGGGGTGTCTTTGGGGCCCTGCAGGTGGGCTGTTAGCAGGCTCCTGGAGAACTGACACCTGCTGTGTGGCAAAGCTGTGGCACTTAATCCCTGCCTGCAGAGAGGTTTGTGAAAAGCATGTGAGGTTTTACGCGGCTTATTGAAACCAATAACTCCACCTGCCTGCTTTTCATCCTGGTGTTTCATGCCTTTGACGCCGGGCTCTGTCACCTCCCAGATGCTCGGGCTAGGAGAGAGGCAGGCAGCATGTCAGACCGGTGGGGCAAGCTGAGTGGAAGGAATAATAAAGCAAATAGCCTGCAACCAATTTTGTTCTCCTTGCCCTGGTTTGGAAAGAGACAGTTGGCTTCTTGCAACTGCAACTGCCACTGCCAGGGTATTCCCGTGCACCTGCTGGGCGCCAGGCTTGGGAGGGGCTGAGAGGAGGATCGAAAGTAAGTCACAGGTCATGCCTTCCAGGCAACTCCTGGCCACCTGAGGAGGGGCAGGGCTCAGCCATGAGTGGGCTACGCGCTTCTGAGCTTTGGAAGGCTGCAGATGGCTCTCGGGGCCTAGAGGATGGGAAGTTCCCATTTGGCTGGAACAATCAGAGAGGGCTTCCTGCAGGAGGTGGTATTAGAAGCAGATCCTAAAGACTTGGTGGGTTTGGAAAGGGGAAAATAGGGAAAGTGTGGAGGGAGGAGACACAAACTGTACTGTGCACTCAGATGACCCGGGACCGTAAGGGGCAGGTTTTGATTCAAGTGAGTCTAGGTGGGACCTTCCCTCCCTTGAGCTGCGGAGGTCATCTGCACCTTCCCCAGGTTCAGGTGGCACTGCTGTGGCTGGTCTGTAGGCTGCACTTGGAATAGTGAGGGTCTAGACAAGGAGTGGGGACATTTTTCCCTCTCAAGGGCCGTTTGGATGTTTATAACATCGCTCAAAGGCCATACACAGTTATCAACTTAGAAACTAGCCTGCTACATGTGGTCAAACATTTAAGTAACTCACCCCCAATGCCCTGGCAGGGCCAGACCAAATGATTTCTCGGGCCTCGTGTGGCCCTTGGGCTGCACGTTCCCCACCCCTGGTCTAGACCTAGCCATATGTGACCATTGAAACATAAAACTAAATAAATTAAAATGAAACAAAATTAGAACTTCCGTTCCTCGGTCACACAGGCGCCCCATTTCCAGTGCTCAATTGCTGGGTGAGGCTGGTGGCCACCATATTGGGTTTGAGGCCCTAGGGAAGCCCTGGAGCGAGGACTCGTCCCACCCATAACGTTAAACGCAGGAAGAACTGAGGCAGAGGGACAGTTCACAGGGAGCGCGAGCCCCAGCAAGCAAGGCAGGGCCGGAGCCATGATGGAGGTCTGGCTGGCTGGCCATGTGGTGCCAGGGAGGAGGTGGGAGTGAGCGACACGTGCGGAGGCTGGAGATCCGGTGCCAGTGCCCAGCGATGAAATGGGGAAGTGACTTGGGATGGGGGTGGGGCCAGAAACCACCGAGTGACAGTTTGATGAAGGGAAAGGTGGTTTCTGTTGTAAAATGGCATGGGATTTGGGGGCTTGGTGGACGCCGGAGAACAACCCTAGTGATCTCCGCGTCTGTGCGTGTACAAACATCATCTCCGAAGCGGGGTGCCTCCTAACCGCCTCTCTCTCTCACGCACGTGCGCAGGCACATGCACACCCCCGGGGGGCCCAGAGGACAGGCACCCTTCACTGTCCAGAGCAGAAGACGTGATTCGTCAGGAGCACAACCCTGTTAGAAGCTGTTCTGGAACTCAGCTCGTCTCCTTTAGTTTCCGGGGGCTTCCCCAATCCCAGGGGTCCCCACAATCTCAAGATCTCAGTGACGTCTTCCAAGTTCGAGAGAAAGATCCAGGTTAAATACCTGTGCATCATCTGGGGGGGCTTCCTGGAAGGGGCGTGGGGCCCGTCGTGGCAGGGCGTTCCACACAAGCAAAGGCCTGGATGCGAGGGGAGCTTGGACTGAAGAGGAGGTTTGAAATATATATTATATATTGATTTCAGAGAGATGAAAGGAAGAGAGAGAGAAATAGCAATGATGAGAGAGAATCATTGATTGGCTGCCTCCTGCGCGTCCCCCACTGGGGATCGAGTCTGCAACTCTGGCAGGTGCCCCGACTGGGAATTGAACCCTGACTTCCTGGTTCGTCGGTCAACACTCAGCCACTAAGCCAGGCCAGTCAGGCAAGAGGAGGTGTTTTTGTTTGTTTGCTTGCTAATCTTCACCCAAGGATATATTTCCATTGATTTTTAGAGAAATTGGAAGGGAGGGAGAAGACAAATAGATAGAAATATTTGTGTGAGAGGGACACATCAATGGGTTACCTCCTGCATGCACCCCAACCGGAGGTGGGGATCGAGCCTGAACCAGAATCGTGCCCTTGATCAGAATTGAACCTGGGATACTTCAGCCTGCACGCCGATACTCTGTCCACTGAGCCAAACAGGCTAGGGCAAGAGGAGGTTTTGACTGTTAGAGACTGTCGGGGTGCTGGGCATGGCGGGTCCGCTTATGGGGTTGCCTGAAATCGCAGGCAAGGAGCTTAAGTGGCTCCATATGAATTGATTCATCCAAACTTAGTCCCTGTCAAACAAGTACTGTTATCACCAGCCCCATTTGCAGAAGAGGAAACTGGGCACAGAGAAGTTAAGTGAGTTGCCAGGGTCACACAGCTAGTCAGTGGTAGAGCCAGGATTTGCATGTTGACGTCCTGATTTCCAAGGCAATAACGACTTCCCTGTGTTCCAGCCTCTCTGTTACATGCCCCTCTACCCCAATATCACGGCACAAAACACACATGAACGTCCAGGCAGGCACACCTGCTCGAGTGTGGGGCCTCCCAGGGTTTGACCTCCTATAGGTCCTTTCATTTCTCTGGGTCTCTCTTGGGTTTTTAAAAATTATAGAAATAAAATTCCTACACAATGAAAGTCACACTTCAAAGTGAAATTCAGTGGTTTTTAATTCAGTTACAAAATTGTGCAACCATCACCTGTCTAGTTGCAGGACAGTTTTTCACCCCAGAAGCACCACTGTACCCATTAGTAACCACTCACCATTTCACTCCGTTATCCAAGCCCTGAACAACCACTAACGTACTTTTCATCTCCATGGATTTACTTGTTCTGGGTGGTTCGTGTGAGTATGCACCAAATACTGTTTGTGGTCATCTGTTTCTGGCTTCTGTCTCTTCGCATAATGTTTTCAAGGTCCATCCCAGGTTGTAGGTGGGTCAGGACTTCATTTGTTTCTATGGCTGAATAATATTTCATTGTATGGGTGGACCACATTTCGTTGATCCGTTCTTCATTGATGGACATTTGAGCTGTTTCCACTTTTTGCCTATCTATACTAATAAAAGAGTAATATGCTAATGAGACCAGGAGACCTTCCAGAGACCTTCTGGACGTCCTTTCAGGCAAAGCCATGGTGGTGGGGCTGAGGCAGATGCAGGGGAGAACAGTTGGAGGCGATCAGGCCATCAGGGGAGAGTAGTTAGGGGGATCAGGCTAGCAGGGGACTGCAGTTGGGGGAGATCAGGCTGTCAGGGGAGGGCAGTTGGGGGCAATCAGGCCAGCAGATGGAGGCAGTTAGGGGTGATCCAGCAGGCAGAGTGGTTAGGGGTGGTTAGGCAGGCAGGCGAGTAGTTAGGAGCCAGTGGTCCTGGATTGCAAGAGGGATGTCTGACTGTGGGATTGGGCCTAAACCAGCAGTCAGACATACCCCAAGGGGTCCCGGATTGGAGAGAGTGCAGGCCTGGCTGTGGAACCCTCTCCCCAACCACCATGCATGAATTTCATGCACTGGGCCTCTAGTCCTATATAATAAAGGCATAGTATGCAAATTGTCCCTCCACTTGGACTTTGTCTGAAAGTTCCACCAGAGGGTGGGGCAAGTTAGGGGAAGGGAGGAAGTACCTAGCTGGCAGTCAGCAGCTGCTAGGACCCTGTCAGTGTACGAATTTCATGCACTGGGCCTCTAGTTTTGAATAATGCTGCTGTAAACACTCATGTACAAGTGTTTCTGTAGATGTATGTTTGTATTTCTCTTGAGTGTATACCTCAGAGTAAAATTTCTGGATTAGATGATAACTCTACATTTAAACTTTTGGGCATCTGCCAGACTGTTCTCCTGAGCCTCAGTTTTCACAGTTGTAAAATGGAGCCTTGTCCCTCAGATCTACTGTTTTTCTGTATCAGGTGACATGTGTTAATTGGAAACACTATAAGGAGCTAAGTGAAGACTTTTCATTGCTGTTATTAATAGCAACACCAAGGCCACCTCAGCAGGGGAGGCCAGAGCAGTGGTCCTTGCTTTGCTCGTCTCTGCCCGGGAAGCATTTTCTCTCCTTTGGCTCAGAATGGACTCGTTGTAAATATCATCCTTCATGTAATTCTGAGGAACTTCCTGGGAACTCAAGGGAAATTTCTCCAGAGCGGAGTTCCATAACAAAAGAAGTGAAGGCTGGGACACAAAGGTGACCTCTGCCACCCTCCTACAGGTGGGATTTTTTGAAAACTTGGCCAGTTGCAGCGTTGTCTCCTTGGCCAGGGCAGAATCAAGTCGCCCCAGGAGCTCAGGTCCTGGAGGGCTGGTTTTGCAGAGGCCTGGTCTACATGGGGAGAGAAGGCACCCAGGCCTCCTCTCTGGTTCTGACAAGCAGCCCTGGAGCCTGAGTTTTTCTTGGAGGGTGTCCAGCAAGTGCAGAGCTGGCCTGGCCCCAGCGCTCTTGTGGGACAGAAAGGAAACTATTGAGGGCCGGCCATGGAAGTTGTAAACGGGGCAAATGACCCTCCAGAATGCTTTCCCTCAGCTCTACTATGAGAATCCAGCCTGGGAAAATCCCAGTGTCTGTTACTTAGCTGTAGCCCAGAGAGGGCAAGTGACTTACCCAGGGTCACACAGCAAGTTTGAGCACAGTGAGGAGAGCTCCTCCCATACCAATCTGTGCCTTTTAGCAGCTTCCAAAATTCTCTCCTGCCCTCTGAGATAGCCTCTTCCATCCAGTTACAACCCGAGGCTTAATCCCCACAAGTCAGCAGCAGCCAAAGTCCACGAAGCTACCCTTTGCTCAACTTGACACGGCCCCAGGGTCAGGAGGCCAGCGAGCGGCCTTACAGAAGAGATCCTGAGACCACATAGCTCCCTTCTGGGCATCTCTGCCCACCTCGGGCGGGCTCCTCAGCCATGATACCAAGAGCCCGCTGGCGAGCAGGTTCGGGAACATGGCAGATGTTCTTTTAGAAGGCACTTTCCAAAGGTTTCTGGGCCATTAAATAAAATGGAGATTGAAAAAAAGGACAGGATGAAAGCAGTTTCCAGCTCTGCTGAGGTTTGGGTGGGTTTCTCTTGTGCGTCCTAGGAGGTGGGCCCCTAAGGGTTTCCTCCTCACCCATCTGCAGCTTGAGTGGGAGGCAGCCTGGCGTTTGTCCTTGCCACCTTGGAGACCTGCCATCGCCATCCCCCCTCCTTAGCCTGACAAGGTTATCAGGATCTGCTGGGGGGAGGATGTGACCCCCAGAGCCCCCCTTTAGATTCATCAAAGTGCTCCCCCCTGACAAGGCCTGCAGCAGCCCCCTAACCCCTGCAGCCAGCAGCTTGCTTAAAAGGTTAATCCCTTCCCTCTGTGGCTGCTCCCTGCGTCCCCTCTCCCCCCTTCCCCAGCTTTTTACGCTCCAGTTAATTAAATGTGGCTGACTATTGTCAGAAGACAAAGTTGGATATTTATTACACCTTGGCGCTCCCGAATGTCAAAGGCGCACACAGTTGGAAGAAATGCTGGCAGGAATCAGCCGAGCATATGTCTGCGGGGTCCAGGGCGGGCGGGTTGCCGCCACCGCGGGTGACCTGCGTTCTTCCAGACCTGGCTGCAGCCAACCGCGCTCCAGCACCGGGAGCCCCGCGACCTGGGCTTTCCTGGGAGCTCTGGCGGAGCCGCAGGGAGCGAGCTCCATCATCCGCACAGACATCCTGGTTCCGGAGATTGTTTCCCTGGAAGGAATTAAAGGCGCTATTGAAATATACACTGACCCTCTCTCGGTCGTCTGGTGCCACCAGGGTGTGGGGTGGGCGAGGGAGCCATGCCCTCATGCTGTCCCCTGCTTGGCACTCTCGCTCTTGCACTCGGGCACTGCAAAGCAACACGGCTGCTCCTGGGGTTTTTTAATCATGGGGGGGGGGGTTGGTATGAACTTGTTCCTTGTGTAGGTCCCCCCTTAATAATAATACTTTAAAGATGTTTGACATCTGTAACTAACAGCTGGCATCCTGTTATGGAAGAATGTCCTTCTATTTCAAAGCAGGTTGAACTGTCATTAATAGTATAATTAGGTGATTATCGCTATATAGCAGAAAACTGCTTAATTGCAGAGATCGCTTTTCTAGGATTCCAGTCTTTTTATGGTTATATTTGTTTTAGCTGTTTGAATTTTCATGATATTTTAGCATTTGGTACATTGCCTCGTGTGCGTGTGCGTGTGCGAGTATGTGTGTGTGTTTTCTTCCTGTTTTTTAATGTGTCTGACAGCTGTCTTGGGAGCATTCGGTCCTGAGGAATCTCTTGGTATTAAAGCAGCAATGTGTGTGGGGCAGGTGTGGGGGGCGGGGGGCGCTACCTGGAAGAGGTTTCTCACCTCAGGCCCTGTTTAACCTGCTCTGTGCCAGACTGCAGTCCTGCGGGAGCAGGTCCGGGTCCCAGGTGTCCTTTGATTTATCTGCTCTCGCTGAGGATCACAGTATGAAATTAGACATTTAACCCCAGAGCCAAGGTTGTCTGTTAAGGGGCCCCTTTTACAATGCAATTTACTTTTATGGCATGTCCTTAATACACAGTGTTACCGAATGTGTCTGAGTCGCATGGATTCCACAATGAAAGACATGTCTTAAGAGAGGTGGTCTCAGATGTAGCTGGAATTTGCAAACAAATGAATGGGTTTTATGAATCCAAGAAGCAAGAGTCATCTTTCCAAAAAGGACTTTGAATGAAAAAGAAGTTGCTTTTCAAAGCAAGCAGAAGCGGGCCCTGGCCCTCTCTGTGGACACCCTTCGTCTGGGGTGATTATGCACAGTGCTGGGGGCTGGATGCACGGTCCTGAGCTGACCTGAATGTCTTCAGCCCCAGTAGACGCTTCTGCCCCTGTTCCAAGACCCACGGGTGGGTGACGGGTATGATGGCAGCTTTAGAGTTTGTGTGTGTGTGTGTGTTTTGTATATACTTTTTTATTGATTTGAGAGAGAGAGAGAGAGAGAGAGAGATCAATGTGAGAAACATCCACCAGCTGCCCCTTGCACGTCCCCACTGGGGATCGAACCTGCAACCCTGGCATGTGCCCTGACCAGGAATCCAACAGGTGACCTTTTGATGCACTGGACGGCGCTCAACCCACTGAGCCATACCAGCCGGGACTGGTGTAGAGTTTTAAGGCCTCTTTCCTTCCTAAGGTAGGACGAGATCTGATGGCAGCTGTGTCCTGGGTTATAACTTGGGTTCCCCGCTTGCCTTGGCCACACCCCGTGTGACCTTGGAGCCTATGCTTCTACCCTGCTTGGCCACTGTGAACCCCAGGGGACATGCAGCAGGGCCCCTGCTTTGTCCCTGGAGTACCATGCATCCCCAGCCCCTTTTGTGCAAAGCTGCCTGGTTTATGCAAATGAGCAGGCCCCTCCCTGACGTCAGGTCCTGTGTGGACGCAACGACGCGGCTTTGTCACTCCAGCCACATGTCCTGGGGGAAAAAACCTAGAGGTGGGATGGTCCCCAGCATTGTGCAGCTCAGGACTGTGCATCCAGCCCCCAGCACTGTGCAGCTCAGGACTGTGCATCCAGCCCCCAGCATTGTGCTAGTCACAGACACAAGTGCCCCCTCTGAGGTTCTTTCCATCGCGCATGGTGGAAGCAGAGATGCCAGCCTGCGCAGGGTCAGGGCCTCAGGACAGAGCCTCGAGAGAGTGGGCTGTGCATTCAAGGCACTTCCATTTCTATCTGCTGTCTGCGGCATAAGGCCCTTCTGAGGGCCAGTGAGGGCAGAGCAGGCGAGAGAGGTGGCTGTAGGGAGGCCCCCTGGGGACCTCTGAGCACCTACGGTATGTCCCATGCTGAGTTCTTAGCCCACTGTGTCCTCCCGCCACCCCAGGATTATCTCATTTCACAGAGGAAGGAGTTGAGCCTGGAGAGGCAGAGTCACCTGTCCAAGGTCGGACAGTGGCACAAAGGTCCAGGGTCACTTGGCAGGTCCACATCACCCAGCTTAGAAAGCAAGTCGAGTTGCAGGCACTACCTTGGAGTCGGAACTGATGTTTCTTTTACCTCTGCTCAAGATTTTGGGGGAGAAGTCAGGGTCCCCCCAGCAGATTTGATAAAGGCAGGGATTCAAGGTTGTTCCTGGCCCACCACGCAGCCCCTGGGGTCCCCAGCACTTTGTAATTCTCAGCTGAGCCTTGCAAGCTGATCAGAAGCAGCCCAGTGGGCCGACTGCTAATGGCAGGAGGGCCGTTTTGCGCTTTGCTTTGTTCCTCGAGGTCAGCTCAGGACTGCACGTCCAGCTCCCAGCAGTGACAGATGCAGCCCAAGACTAAGGGGAGTCTGGGGTTTAGCACCAACCACGGATGTCAGATTGCTGGTGCTGTGCTGTGTGACTCTAGGCAAGTCCCTTGCCCTCTCTGAGCCGCTCTTTCTTAGCTGTCAGCCACCTGGTGTTGGGAGGCTGCCTGCCGGCCTTTGTTCTCCTGGGGCCCAAGAGGCTGGTGAAAGGCCCTGTGATTCCTCAGATAAGTGCCGACTCCTCCCAGCCCCCCCCTCCTGTTGGCACCCAGTGGGCTCTGATTGGCAGGAGCCTCTCCCAGGACTGTTGACACCTGGGAGGGTAGCTGGGACAGCTGCTCCTGCACAGCTGCCCCTGGGTTTTATGACCAGAGGATAAATAACCCTAATCAGTTTTTTTCACCTTACTGCCGTTGATAAGATCCATAGCATGGCTGCGGGGCCCCAGGGTAGACCAGCTGGAAAGTCACTTGAGGCCACAGCCAAGCACCTCGGCTCCCAGATGACAGACAAAGGCACAGGTTACCAGGCCTGTGGTCCCTCTGTGCCAGGACTGGTGCCCATTTTAAAGCCAGGCCGACAGAGGCTCAGAGAGCTTCTCCCCACTGCCTCCCTTGTGCTGCTCACATTCTCTCCTTCGTTTTCACAGCAAGTTCTGTGGTCACTGGTACTATTTTATGTTGCAGAGAGGAACAAAGGGGTAGAAGGGCTTAAAGGGCTAACTGCCTGCAAGTGAGAGGAGCAGGACATAAACCCAGGCCTCCCTGACCTGCAGGCTAAGCCGACCCTGTAGGCTGATCGGGTGGCTCCCCTGTCCCAGACTCTCCTTAGAATAAAAGCAATCTCAGTGGCACACTGTGCCCCAGCCACTCCCTCACCACAGGCGGGCCCCCTCCGGACCTGCACACGTACTGCCCCTGCCCACTATGGCTGTGTTCCTCGCACACCTGATTGGCATTTTTTGTGTATTTCACCATCTCCCAACAGGACCAACTATAAGCTGTGGCAGAGCAGGGAGAGACCTGGTCTCTTTTTCACAGAGCGCCCTGGTAGCGCGGTGCCGGCCTGCAGTAGCTGCTCAGTAAATGGCTGCGAGTTGCAGGCAGCGCCTCCCTGCAGGTCACAGCCAGTATGTGGCTCCAGATTTGTGGTTCTCTCTGCCCGTAGGCTGCCCAAGAGCGGGCCTGGTGATGCCAGCTTGCAACCTCCTGGGCTTGAGGAACCAGAGTAGGCCGGGGGGTGGAGCTGGGGGGGAGGAAGGCCCTCCCCTTGGGTGGGGCTTAGAGAACTGGAGCCCGCCCCTGGGCAGGGCTTCTGCTTTGTGGGTAGAATGGAGGTTTTTACAAAAATCGAACCCACCTACTTCCTTTGAAATTCTGGTGGGGGGCAGCTTGAGGGGGGACAGCAGTCACAGACACTGCAGCCTTTGTATCCTTGGAATCCTTCTGAAGCCAACTTGCTGGGAAGGGCGCTTTGTATTGTAAATTTCCACAGAGTAATTATGTCTTAATGTATGATAATCCGGCCTGGCCCTGTTGCCAGGCAGCCTGTGTCAGCTGTGAGCCTGGGTCGCTGTGGGCATGGCGGCCAGGGTCAAAGTGACATGTCCTGGGGATCTCGGGACATCGGGGGTCTGGCAGGGTCCTGCGGTGTCACGACCTGGGGCTGGGGTTTGGGAGACCCAGTAAGCGTTGGTTTCTGGCATGGCCACTCCTTCCTCACCCAGGTGCAGGGGACACCAAGGAGCCTCATCTCAACTGCTTGCCCAGGGTTCCCGTGGCAGGTTTGTCTGTGGTCTGGGCCACGAAGAAACTCACAGAGCTACCAAGTCTTAGGTCAGAATCCAGGCTCAGCTTACACACCTCCATGGATGGGGAGCTCGTTCCATTTCGTGGACAAATATTCATGGAATATTTACTGTATGCTGGGCACTGGGGATCCAGGACTGAACAAAGTGGGAAAAAGTTCCTGACCTCCTGGACCTGACATAGTAGTGGGGAGATAGACCATAGACAAGATAAATAAGACACCTGTCAGATGGGATAACAGAGAAGAGATACAACAGGGAGAGGGAGTGGGGGATGGGAGGGGATGGAGGTTTTGACTGGACAGCCTGGGGATGTCTCTTTGAGTAGGAGCCTTGGTGAGAGTGAGGGTGCCACTGCCAAAGTTTCTGGGGGAAGAGCAGGCAATGTGAAGGGAATGTGCAAAGGCCCTGTGGCTGAAACTTGGCCCAGCTCCTGGACTACTGTTGCCAGGTCCGCTGGCTATAAATGTCCCTTTTATAGATGTTTGTAGAGCTTCTATAAGCACTGGGAAAGCAAAGATGAACAGAAGGCAGTTTTGGGGCCGCACTGGTACTCCAGCCCCACAGTAGAAAAAATTGAGAGAGGGAGACAGAGAAGAGCTCAGGTAGAGGAAACAAGAGGAGTGTGTGCAGGAGCCATTGGGGGCTCTCCCTAGAGATGCGAGAAAGCCTCGAGCAGCCGATGGTAATCCCTGGAAGATGGGCAGCGGCTGAACCCCAGGGCAGTGTCTCTGCCTCCCTGTTGAACTTGGGTCCTCCTGCCGATTCTGCCCCTACGGGAATTAAGGTCAAAGGAGGCCATAAGGGTGGGGCCTTGATTAGTGTCCTTAGGAGAAGAGAGCTTACTCTCTTCTCATTGCGTGAGGACACAGAGAGAAGGTGGCCTCTGCACTCTAAGGGGAGAGCCCTCCCCAGACGCCAGTCCTGCCTCCAAACTGGAGAAAACAAATGCCCGTTGTTTCAGCCCCCTCCCTAGTTTGTGGTTTTTTAGTTAGTTTGTTTTTTAATAATTTTACTAGCTTTTTAAAAGTTTATTGACTTGAGGAAAAGAGAAAGGGAGAGAGAGCCATCGGTTTGTTATTCCACTTACTCATGCATTCATGGTTGATTCTTGTATGTGCCCTGACGGGGATTAAACCTGCAACCTGCGTATCGGGATGATGCTCTAACCAACGGAGCTGCCCAGCCAGGCAGCCTAAGCTGACGGAGACTGGCACTAAGGCCTGGAGATAACACTGTGCATGTCTCCGTGTCCTGACAGGTGCTGTGTGTGTGCGTGTATGCATGTGTGTGGGTGTGTGATATGTTCTGTGTGTGTGTGTGTTGGGGGGGCGGGGGCGGAGCTGACTTTGCTCCACCTGGGCTCGGCCTGGAGAACAGTTGTAATAGGATTTGGTGAAACACCTGTGGTGGGGATCCCGCTCTGTTCTCCATTAGGAACTGGAGTGGAGTGGGGGGCAGATGCAGGCAGTGCCCTGAGAGGGGAGCTCTTAAGGGGAAAATGAAGCCTCCTTGCCCCGCCCCCCGTGTGGACTTGGCGTTCCCAGCATTGATAGCAGATCGTGGGGGTCCCGGTTGCTCAGTGAGGAGGAAAGCCGGGAACGGACACGATGCTGTCTTGGCCGGGCCTGGGCCAGTGCCCTGGGGCCAGTGCCCTGGGAGCCCACGGAGCGGGGCTGGGACCAGAGGCCCGGAGCTGGGGAGGCCCCGCTCTCTGCTGGGTGGGATGGCAGTCACGGAGGCCAGAATACATCTTCGAATTTGGGGCAGCTGGGAGGAGCCGCGATGGTGGGCCCTCTCCTGTGTCTGCGCCACTGTGGTGGGAGAGGACCCAGGCAGGTCGCTGGAGAGCCTGGTCCTGCGGGGTCTCTGTTCCCTAACATCATAGAAGTGTGTGTGCGTCTGCACGTAGGGGGCAGGGAGAGGCATCGCCAGCCACTGTGGCCATCCAGTGGGACTGAGCCCGGCCTCACTTCCTGTCTGACCACAGGGACTAAGTGCAGTGAGTCTGGGAGCTCGTAGACTGCCCAGATTTCTTCTGAAGTGACCCAATTTTAACACTGGGAAAGCGGGACACCATGGACCGCTTGGCCGCCGAAAACCGTATATTCCCTTCCCGTTCTCCTGCCGTTTCCTAGCTTGTCGTGCATTCTTTCCAAAAGTCGGGACTTTTTTAAAACGCCGCGGGACTCGGGACAGATTGTTAAAAATCGGGACTGTCCCGCCAAAAGCGGGGCATCTGGTCACCTTACTTACACTGAAATTGGTGAATCGGTCCAACCTTAAACCTTCATTCAGTGTGCCCTTCCCTCAAGCAGAGGGGGTGGGACCCAGCCCCTCCCGTGTTACAGGAGTCACTGGCTGAGCTCCCCGGTCCCAGCTCGCTGCATCCGAACGTCACGTGGTTTGAAAAATACACCCCCCCACCCACCCAGGTCCCCGACCACCCAGCAAATCTGAGGCCCTGGTCTGCACTTCTCAAAGCCCCCTACCCCGAGTAGATGATCAGATCTAGGAAGCAGAGACTAGCAGGATGGGGGTGCCTGGGGTTGGGTGGGAGGCTTTGCTCAAAGTCCGTAAGCCAGCCCTGGCGTCCTGTCCCCACTCCTCCCTTCCATTCGTGTGCTGTCCGCACAGATCAGCAGGGAAGGGGCAGGCGGGCGAGAGCAGACACAGCCTTTTCTGCGGGAACCCTGGTGTCATCTCACTTAGAACTCTGAGCCTGGCAGATGTAAGAGGATGCACTTAGCACCCAAACAGGGCTCTGCAAACACAGCCCCTGCTCCCCGAGGTGTCAGCACCCCCGGATTAATGTGTCCCAGCAAGAAGGGCGCGTGCCAGGATTCCCCGGGACCTTGGCTCCTTGGCACCTGCGGGGTGGAACTCTGCTGCAGACATTGGCCCAGATTCAGGGGGGTCAGGAAGCCCCCACGTGTGGGGCTGCTGCAAGTGCCAAGTGCAGGAAAGGAGATGTGTTCTTCGGGCCTCTTTGGAGGCTGGCCAGTGCCCTGTCACTTGGGCAGGGTGAAGCTTCTTTGGCCCAAAACCAACCAGGAGGACCCCCTTGGTTAAGGGAGGAGTTTCTCCTGGCTTGCACCTGCCTCTAGGGGGCCCTCTGGAGCACTGCCCGCCATCGACCTGCCCAGGGGTGCGCTGAGCCCAGGCCTCCCCGTACTGATATATTGAGCTTCTGTTCTGCATGGCTCAGGGCCCCGGGGGTGGGGAGAGGCCATTCTGCACAGCTCCCCCCTTGCCTCTTAATGCCTTTTTACCCCCAGAGCCCGTCTGCAGAGCCTGCGGTTGGTCGGCTGCCTTGTCATTTAGCTGTTCCGAGCCAGCGATCGGGAGGCAGCACAAACTGTGGCATTTGCTGAGCATAAAAATTCAATTAATTCCAGAAGGCAGATTAAATATAAGTGAGTTTTAATAATTTGCTGTAAAGTCGGAGGATTACTGCGGGCAGGAGGAGGGAAGCCACACATGCGTGCGGGAGCAGGTTGGCACAGTGGTGGGGATGCCAGCTGGGGACACTTCCTGGAGCCCCTAATTCTTCCCAAGTCGTGTGTGCCCCACTGCCCTGCAGCCACCTGGGGAGCATGGTGTCAGGGGTCTCCAGTTGGAATTCTAGAAGACAGCGGGCAAGGCTAGTCCAGGCTCCTACACCCTCAGTGCTGTGCCGGGGCACCGGGCAGCAGTCCTCAGCCAGGGTGTCTTTCCAGAATCCCCACCAGTGACGATGTGTGCCCAGCGTGGGCAGCTTTGGCCACAGGTGCCCTGACGTTGGCAGTTCTTCCAGCAGCCCCCTTTCACCTTAATTTCGCATTTCTCTGCCTGCATCTAAGTCCCCCAGTCCTGGACCGGGGGTGGGGGGCAGGGTTGTCCTAATTTTTTATAAAGTAAAGTGAGATCTAAAACAGCCTGTGGACTCCTTAGACTGTAAGGCTCTCAGTCCCCTGGCACTCCCCAAACACACACATACATACACACATGCATACATCTCACACTCGCACATACATGTGGTCACACCTGCACTCACACATACACACTCACACATGCCCTCACACATGTAGCCACACACATGTATTCAACTGCAGTCATACTTGTCCATGCACACCCGTGTGCCTGCACACATGCATGATCCTGTCCGGAAAAACCAGTAAGTTTGTCGCCTTCCCAAGTTCCCTGTGATTCAGATGCGTCTGGGAGAAAGCATGGTTTCCACGCCTGCCTTTTGTCTTTTCCCACCGCCAAAACACGCAAGGAAAGGAGGCCTAGCCCCCTCCCCATCCTCCTCCTTGTGCCACCAGAAATGAGGCCTGACCCAGAAAAGGCAATTGGTGGGAGGGGGCTGTCTGGAGCCTGCCTCCTGGCCAGCCGCCTCTGCCCCAGGGGAGGGAGGGAGAGAAAGGAGGCAGGCAGCTTTTATGTAAAGACAGTGATGGTCCAGTGAGTACAAAATGCTATTTCAAAGCCAGCGTTCATCACTACCACTTCCCACTGTGATCTCCATAGATTTCTTTGTCTCCTTCAATTGGCCCTAATTATGGAACTGGAGGCTGCCTGATCAGTTTCATTCTTGTCATGAAATCCTGAGGGCATGCATGGGGATGGGGACACAGGCTCGCCAGCTGCACAGCCTGCAGACTGGTCTGGGTCTTTGTGTGCGTGCCTGTGTGTGCACGCCTCTGTGTGTGCGTGCACGTGTGTGCTCCCCCCACTTGTTCCCCCAAGATGCCTGGCTTGTCTGGGCCCCTGGCCCCCTCTTTTTGGGCAGGAGGGAGTTCCCAGTGGACCTCCCAGCTGAGAACTGGCTAGTCGAGATGTGCATATGGTAAGCAGGCTGGGATGCTGGCTGCCACTGAGATGAACACCTGCAAAGATGAAAGCCACAGCCAAACGTGGCATACCCTGCCTTCCCTCCTCGCTCCCTCTAATGCCCTAATTATGCCGTGTTTGTTTCAGTAATTTACACTCTCTGGGTACTGATCCATCAATAATGAATGTATTACCTGTCTCTGGGTAAGGTTTGGGAGATCCAGGATGCTGCTTTGAAAATGTCTGCAAAGCAGGATGATCGGGGAGGCAGAACAACGCCCCCCCCCTCCCCCAGCCCTTCTCTCTCCAAACGCGCATTCTTTCTCAGATGGCAGTATATTTGGCAAAAGCCGTCCAAGGCTGGTACTTGGTGCTGCTTTTCCATTCTCCCTTCCTTCATTTTATGCCTTTTTAATATTTAAAGCCATCGTTGGGCTGCACAATAAAATTCTTTCAAATCAAATTTTATTCTCCAATCTCATGCTCTGGCTTCCCTCTGGCCGGAAAAGTTGGTGGGGGCCGTGCTGGCTGAGCAGGGGTGCAGGGGCGTTCTGTTTGAACGAAGCTTGTGCCTTACCTCTCCCCTCCCCCCCACCCCCATCCCACATCCATCAAGACCCTCCTGGAGCTAAAAGAGTGGGGTCCACAGGATCCAGCTGTCACTAGAGACAGGCCCATCCCGGATGGACCAAGAAGGGCTCGTCTTTGTGGGAGGGGATCCTCTCTCCCTTTTTTTGCTGATGGGAAAGAAAAATTTCCAGGGCATCTTTTCAAAGGTGTTGGGGCTAAGGTGTGACGAACCGAGAGTGGTTTGATGAAAGAGGGAAGAGCTGCCCGGCCTCCACCTGCTATTGCCTTCGGAGGACAGGACAATAAAATGCTCAGCCTCCAGGGTGCCATCCTGCGCAGCTCTGCCTGCCAAGTCCGTGTGATGCTGGCATCTTGGGATCTGAAGGTCTCTCCCCATTGGTCCCCCAGGGCTGCGGAGATCAGAGCTCCGCGCTCTGCCCTGCTGCTCTGGCTCTCGAAAGGGCCTGGTCTGCCTGGGGTTCTCCTTCTCCCTTTCTCCTTTTCGGAGGCCCTCCTGCTTGGCAGCCAAGGGTATCTTCAGGACACCCAGGGGTGGAGCCCAGAGTGGGGGACCTGTGCCCAGAGCCACATTTAGGGACAACAAGGACTGCGGTATTCCCCACCGTGTTGGCGGCAGTTTCTCCCATCTCTTGCTTTGGCACATAGTTAGTTTGGGGTGTTTTTCTGCCCAGCTGTATCTTTATTTGGGGTTCCAGCCCAAGTCAGGCATCAGGAGAGCCCATCCTGGCTCTGATGCTTGCCTCCCATGTGTCCCCTCCCTGGGCCTCAGGTGCCTCTTTGGAAAGCTGGAGGTGACGACACTAGCAGCCGTCCTTTCGGACTGAGCTGGGTCCCTGAGCTACACCTCTCCTGGCTCAGGGGTGCAATGTAGTAAGGAGCACAGACTCAGAGCCTGCTGGGGTTCACTCCTGGCTCTGCCACTTGTCCTTGGGCAGGTTACTGAGCCTCTCTGTGCCTCAGTTCCCCTTCCTGTAAATTGAGGGGAATGGAAGAACCTAGCCCATGGTGGGATTTGAGGCCATACTGTCAACAATAAATTTCCCATCCATTACCTGTAAGGTAAGATTTTACAGGGGAGGAACCCGAGGCTTTCCCAGCTGCTAATTTGTTTCAAATCAGATGGCAAGAAAGGGGCCAGTCAGCTGCATTAGTGTCCTGGGGCTGCCATAACAAAATGCCACAAACGATGTGGCTTAGACACAGGGCTGTATGGTGTCACCCCTCCAGGCAGGAGTCCACAACCAAGGGGGCCCTCAGTGGGGTTGGTTTCTCTGGAGGGCCCTGAGGGAAGATCTGTTTCAGGCCTCTCTCCTAGGCTTGCAGACGGCCGCCTTCTGTGTCTCCCTTTACATCATCCTCCCTCTGTATGTCTGTGCCTAATTTTTTCAATAAGGGCCCAGTCATAACGGATTCGGGCCCACTCTACTCCGCCATGACCTCCTCTGAACTAGTAATTACATCTGCAGGGACCCTGTTCCCATAGGAGGTGACCTTTCTGAGGTCCTGGGGGTTAGGGCTTACAATTCAACCCATTGCCTCAGAGGGCCTTCCAGCTCTAAAACATGAAGAGGCCCTGGGCTCAGGGTTCTGGCCAAGGACAGTTTTCCCAGGGCTGGGAGAGGGGAGACTTCTCTCCCCTCTGGGAGACTTCTCCCAGGCTCCTCTCCTGCCTGCTCTTTCTGTGATCTCACCTGCCTCCCTGTGGGTTCTGTAGCAGCTGGCCCTGGCCGGAGGCAGCGGAGGGTGGGGTGTCTTTCAGGGACTCCCTGGAAGGATGGATTTCCTCCCTCTGGGAGCCAGGCCACACTGGCTGTCCCACCACTAGGCTACATGGCCAAGAGTCAGAGCTCCTCCCAAAAGGTGCTCACAGGCCCACTGGGCTCTGTCTTCGTGCCCACTGCCCTGCCAGGGCTTCACATATGCAAAGCATCCCCTCTACCTGCCTCTGAGACTGCGCATGAAACCCTGGCCACAGACCTGCGAAGGGGCCGCTTTCTCCTTGTGTTGCAAGGACGCTTCAGGCTTCTGCCCCCTCTCTTCTGTGCAAGTGCGTCACTCCTGTCCCCGGGCCCTACTGAGGCCCCTGCCCCAGATCACACTCCCACCTGGGCTGGGGGTGGGAGAGCACAGTAGCTAACAGTTTAGTTTTAAATAATTCCACTAGCCCTAGCTGGTTTGGCTCAGTGGATAGAGCGTCGGCCTGCAAACTCAAGGGTCCCAGGTTCGATTCCCGTCAAGGGCATGTACCTTGGTTGCGGGCACATCCCCAGTAGGGAGTGTGCAGGAGACAGCTGATCGATGTTTCTCTCATGGATGTTTCTAGCTCTCTATCCCTCTCCCTTCCTCTCAAAAAATAATAATTCCAGTAAGCAGCAAGGGAGAACTAGTGCCTCCCGCCGCCAGGGATCTTGGTCCAGCTGGTTTTTATTGAGCTGCCTCAGTTCAGAGTGTAAGTTGGGGTCTGTCTCTCTCCTCGGGCTCGTGTCACCCCTCTGAGGCATGGAATTGGGAGGGCACCTACACCCACTGCCTGGAGAAGACAGGAACAGGTGCCCTGGGCCGGGCTGGGGGTTGCAGGCTCCTGTCACAGCCTGGATGCTCTGGTGGGATGACGAAACCCCACTTCTGCCCATGGCTGGAGGGCTCCGCTGCAGAAAGTGAAAAAAATAGAGTAAGCGCGGACTGGAGAAATAGAGGGGAAATAGCAGTGTGGAGCCCCAATTGCTAGCAGATGGTGCTGGTATTAGGAAAATGAAAATACATGCAGTAAATTTGCTATTTGCCAGTGTTAATTTCTTATCCCAAGGTAGAGCCTTCCCCCTGGCCCTAGCCATGCCATCTGCATGTTCATAAAATACATTACCGCGGAATTGATGGAGCGGCAGTGTGCATGTGGGGCTCCGGGTGGTCGGGCTCCGAGGGGAGGCGGGGGGACTCGGATGCACCTGCCGGGGTCCTCGTGACAAGCCTGTGTGTGCCTACCTTCCCATGCGCATGGGTGCAGTGGGAGCTGCTTAGGTTAGGCCCCTTGCTGGTTTTACCCCTTCCTTGAGCAGAGGTGGGGGTTCGGACCCACGTGGGCCCAAGGGGAGAGTACTACCAGGCTGGGGACACTTGGTCTTCATGCCCGTCTTCCCCACCCACGCCTTCCTGCATTCTCCCTTGGGTCCCTCCCCAAGACAGCGGCATGTCTGGCAGATAAAGAGTTAAGGATTTGCAAGACAGGCAGCCTCGAACCTGCTTTGGCCTCTGGCCTTGCTGGACAGATTGTTCAATATGTTAATGTCATCCCTGTCGCTGCCCCTCTATAACCTGTCACCTGTGATCCTCCCGGCTCTCGACAGAGGGGGTGGCACCCCTTCCCTCTCCATCTTCTCCTTCCCAGCGGCCAGGAGGGTAACTGGTGAACCCACCTCTTTGGTGGCAGGACAGGCCTCACCAGCTGTTGTTCACAGGGCGAACTCCTCCCCAGCTGGCTTCTTGCATTCCTCTTAGTTCCTCATGGAGGGTTGGGGTGTTAAACCCAGGTGGCTGCCAGGGAGAAAGGAGCCCCTTCCACCCGCTTTTCAGGGCATAGGGTCCCCAGTGGGGCCTCGGGGCCTCAGTGCAACTGCATTGAGGGTGAGCCTTTGAGCCCCTCTGGCCCCTGGACTTGAGGGGACACAGCACACCCCCAGTGGATGACCAGTGTCCCCCCCATCGTCCCACCAGTCTCCCCTCCCTGCTGCGTGCTCTGGGGGCCGGTGCCCCAGCCTGGGCTGCCCCGTCTGCTAATTACCAGTGTGGGAACAGCTTTATGGTCCTCTGGGGCCCTGAGAGAGCCCCCCACATCTGGTCAATTAATGCTGAATCTGTAATTCCGATGACATACAACCCCGGCCAGCTCTCCAAATGAGGCGATTAAAAGGCTCTTCCCCTCCTTTGCTGGAGAACAAGCAAAACGGGGCCTTCTCTAGCCCTTGGGATTGATGGGCCCTGCCCGTGACCTTTGCTAGGACGAGAAGTACGATCAGGAATACTTCTGTATTTCCCGACTGTGCAGGCGGCATAAATCTCCTATCAACTCAGGCAGGCGGGGAGATCTGCCGCTGCTGTTATTAATACGCGTGCTTTCCTGGAGGAGGATGGCCTTTGTCATGAGAGCCTGGGGAGAGGGAAGCAGGAGGGCCAGGGGCTCTGGGGTGACACCCTCCCCCAAACCACGCTCACTCAAGAAGGGGCACAGTTGTCCTGACCTCCAGGCCCACTGGCTTCCCTTCCCCTGCCCTCCCGGGTACCCTGCCTCCCCTCTCCTCCCTCCTCCGCCCTGCCCCCCCCCCCCCACCAGAGCTTAAAGAGCGGCTTGCCCCAGATGTCGCATCTCAGGGTGCCTGCCCTGAGGGCGAGATACCCAGGATGCTGTCCTGTGCCTCCTGGGGGTGGCTTCGAGGTCAGGCGGCACCCTCCCTGTTTGTCTGTAGCAGGGGTAGGTGGGCCCATGTCCACCATCACCGAACTGCAGACCTGCCTATGGGCTCAATTGGGTGCAATTCAATTGGGTGCAAAAGAGAGGGCAGTGGGCCAGATGCCTGGCCTGGGTGGGTGGGTGAGTGGGCCTGGGTCCGGGTCGTCGGAAGAGCTCTAGAGGAGCCTGGCAGAGCCTGGTGTGCCCGTTTCCCTGGCGTCTGTGGAATGGGTGGGCCCTGCCATTTGTTTACCGATTCTCAGGGGAATAGCACTTACGCAGCGTCATGTGTGGGCCTGAGAATGAGCATGCGAAAGTGTGTGTGCGACAGTGCGTGGCTGTCAGTGTGTGAGTGTGACAGGGAGAGTGGGGGTGTGTGCGTGTGCGGGTGGGTGGACAGCGTGTGGGGAGCACAGAGGGCAAACACAGGAGTCTGGCTGTTTGTTCCTCAGAGGAGAGAAGCAGCCCTAAGGGTCAGGTTCACGCCCTGACCCCACTGCGGCCCTCAGCAGCTCGCTTTTCCTCTTCCTCTGTTCTCCAGTCTGTAAAATGGGGACACTGGTATCCCCACGGGCCCATGGGGGTGCAGTGGGGTAATACCACACACACTGCACAGTGTGTGTGGTATTAACCCACTGCACAGCCTGAGAGTGAGGGGACTTAGGCTGTTATTCTTGGGGGACAGGACAGGTTCGCAGAACCAGCCTGAGGATGGTACGAGGCTGGGTGCCCTTCTGGGGACAGTGTGAGGGCTTTAGCCAGGCCCCTGGGACAGTCCCTTTGTCCTGGAATTTGAGGCCAGAGCCAGGTCACACCCTGTGTCGCAAGGGCCACCTGAGACCCAGCTGGAAAAGGGGCCCAGCCACCTGCCCTTTCTGCCTTGTTCTCCCCAGTGTGTGAGGACCCTCCGAGTGATGGCACAATTGGGGTCATCCAGGCCATCTGAGCAGGAGCCCACTTGCTTTCATCAGATCTCAAGAGAGCACCTGACCCCAAAGTGCAGGGCCCTGGGCTGGTTTATTGGAGGGCTCCTGGAGATACCCTGGGAACTGCCAGTTCCCCTGAACTTGCTAAGTCCCCTCCCCTTACCCTGTTGCCCCCCGCCCCCCGCCACACCAGACACAGACACGTAGACATTGGAACTGAGGGCCTGCCTTGCAAAAGGACCGGTGAGGACGGCCAGTACAGATATGAGATGAGTCTGGGACTCCCAGGACGTCCCTCACTCCTCCCCTGGCTCCAAGGGCTGCAGTCTTGCTAGGAAATTGGCTTTTTCGTAAAGAGAGCCATCCCTCTCCTCCTGCTGCCTCACCGGTCGGGCGCTGGGGAGAGTCCTGGGCAAGGTCTCCTGGCGCCCCCCACTCCCCCAGTGCCGTGGAGCTGGCTGTCGGTGGAGGGGCTTCCTCCTGGGCGGGGCTGGAGCTGTGCCCCTGGGCCCGGGCATGGAGGTGGGCCCTGGCCTGGCCTTGCCTTGGCAGGCGAGGTCAGTGAAGCCAGCGGCTGGCAGCCATGCAGGGAGCACTCAGACTTCCCCAGGACCCGTCGGCTCCTTTACACAGCACGTGGTTCTTCGAAGAGGCACTTTACCCATCCATTCCTTCCCGAGTGACCTGCTCTGGGTGCTCGGTATTCATCCCTGAGGTCCAGTGGAACCACTTCCCGTGATGGAATGTTCTAGGTCTGTGATGCCCAAAGCGGTGGTGATTGAGGACTCGAAATGTGACATGTAGCTGAGAAAGTGAAGATTCCCTGGTTTAATGTATTTCCATTTCCACTTGTGGCACCTGTGGCCAGTGCCACACCCTGGACAGTGCAGCTCCACTGGGAAGAAGAGGGGTGGGAGGAGCAGGTCTCCTCGTGGTGTCCCTTTCCTGACCTCTGTACGTGTCACAGGGACCGTGGGAGGGTTCCGCTCCAGGCACCCGCAGGCGTTTCTGACCTTAGCCCCCTCCTCTGCCTAAACCCAGCAGATGCAGAAAGGTCACTTACCGCGCCAGAACGCAGCTCCTGGGAGGTTGGGACCTTCTCTTAGGTTGGTTTTTATGTTTAACATCCAGCCCAGAGCTTGGCATTTCAGGAGCTGCTCAAATATCTGTTGAATGAATGAATGAATGAATGAATGAATGAATGAATGAACGAACGAATGAATGACAACCCCAGCTTTGCCATTGGCCAGCGATGTGACCTTGGGCAGGCTGCTTAACCTCTTTATGCCTCAGTCAATGAGAACAATGACAGCACTTCACGCCCAACGCCTTTGGAGCCAGGTCTGCCACGGGCACTCTGTGAGCTTTTGCTTTTGTTAGTAAGAGAGGGACCAGTGTGAGTGGTGGTTTCAGAGCATCTCCACCTGCCACCTCTCTCTAGGTCCCTCCTTCCCGCCCCCGCAGCCATCTTGGGAAGACCTGGATCGCCTGTGGACATTGATGAGTGTCACCTGCACTTTTATAGCTGCAGGGAAATGAGCAGTTGTCACCTCGAGTCCCTTTGTTTGGAAACTGAGCCCAGAGATTCCAAGTGACCTGGCTGGGGTCACTCAGCTTCTTGGTCCATCCCGGAACGGGGACTGATCCTGGGTGTCCCGAGTCCTGATCTAGTGGGTCATTGTGGATGGCTCTCGTCTACTGAAACAGACCTGTCCTCCCTGGGCACATCTGCCAACAGCCTCCTGCCCAGCGAAGGCAACCCTCTGGAGGGACAGGCGTAGGGACCGCCAGAAACACCCGCCCTGCCCGCTCCAGCAAGCAGCTGCCCTGGCAGGCTGGGAGCGCAACGCAGCCCTGGACGTTGGCCTGGCTTAGCCACATCCAGCCTTATAGCCTCTCAGCAAGAAACGCAGCTTCACTGAGCCTCAGTTTCCTGATCTGTAAAGCGTGCCCACTTCTTGCTTTCTCAGAGGTGGCGGCGAAGAGAGTGAAATACTTCACTGCCGAGTGCTGAGACTGGGGCTGTGCTGCGGGAACCTTGGGGAGGTCACCAGGATTAGAGGGCCTGAGTGGGGGTGCCCAGTCCCCTTCTCTCCCCTCCCCCCGACTCCCCAGCCACCACTCACAGTCCTGGAGTGTGGCTGCCAGTGGCCTTCCAGGTCACTCTAGGGCTGCCTCCCCCAAGGGCCTAGTAATGCCGGGTTCTCCGCAGCCCCTATCGGGCCACCAGCCTTGACTTCCCCTCTCCCAGGGGCCTGATGTCATCACATAGGAGCAGCCTGGCAGCCTGAGGGGGGGAAGTACATTCCCACAGCCAGATCCCCTCCCTCCCTCTCGCCTCCTACCCCTGCTCCCCATCCTTCCTGTCCCCCTTAGTCTCCCCTCCCTCAGGCCCTTCTGCTCCCCCCAGGGCTGCCCTGTGCCAGCTCCTGCCTGTGTGAATGTCTAATCTCCAATTTTATTCGCTGGGCTCTAGCCTATTTGCATAATCCACATAGTCACCCTGGTTTTAATTGCCCACAACTCTGCAGAAAGATCATGTGGTTAAGTGGTAAATCATAATTAGATAAATAATTGGTTTGGCCACAGCAAGCTGCTTTTGTTACACCTGCCATCTGCTGGACCCGTTTTTTCTTCTGGCCAGAACAATGCGGTTCTGATGACAGGGCATGCTGCTTCTCTCTTACGGGGGGGAGGAGGGCTGGAGGAGGCGCCGGGCGGAGGGGGGTTGAACGGAGGGGCTCGGAAGCAGAGCCTGGAAAATCGCCCGGTTGCTGGGGTCGCGCCTGGCCTGCGTGTATCTCTCTCCCTCTGCCTGAGCTGGTGCACCACACACTCACCATCCATTTCCCGGCTTGGTTAATGCATCAGAGTGGCAAATTTGACTTCTTTGCAGGAAAGGAAGGGAGGGAGGAGAGGGGCCTAGGGGAAAGGGAGCAGAAGGGGTTGCCCTAGGCCTGGCCTGCCCGAGGCTTGCCCAGTGGCCCTGACAGCCAGGGCAGGAGGCGGGCTGTGGAGGGCCTGGGCCCAGTCCCAGGCGGGTGACAGGGCAGGTGGGCAGAGGTTAGAATGCTCGGATCTCCCTGCCCACCACAGTCAGCTCCTCCATCTGCTCTTCGCTGGAGGGGTCTTCATTATCCGTGTTCCAGGCCCCATCTGTGAACCCAGGAGGCTCCAGGGGACCTGGGGTCCTCGGCTGGCCAGGTTGCCTGGCTGGGGCCTTCAGGGGCTCACTCGCTGCCTTTCTCCTTTCTCTTCCATGAGCCTCGTCCCCTGGACCACCGGGGCTGCTGCCAATTGTCCTTTGTTCACTCACTCCTGCACGCGTCCATTCAGTCATTCCGCAAACGAGAGTCAAGGCTAGAATTCATCCCTGTGCGTCAGACCTTGCTGTGTGACAGGCTTCGTGACCTCTTTCAGGAATTGCCAGTGTAATTTACAACACGCTGAAGAAAGTGCCAGCACTCCAGTGGCTGAGTGGGACACCAAACCCCCTCCCACAGCCCCTGGACCCCCGGCCATCTCAGAGGATGACTGCAAAGGCTAGGGGAGTGTGTGTCCCGGCTAACAGGCAGGAAAGGGGCTCCTGGGCACCCCCCCCCCAGGGATGCTCTGGACTGGGGCAGCTCCCCATGTAGGGAAGGGGTGGCTTGGCTGGTCCCACTTTGGAGATCTGTTCTTCCAAACGTTCCCCCCAAGTGGGCCCACTCCTATCTGTCGTGCCCACGTGAGGTGTGGAGGGAGACGCACCCGCACAGCCACCTGACCCGGGATCAGTGACAAAGCCGTGATGTGATTGGGGTGACCCGGCCGTGGGTGATGCCACCACGCCCCTCCCCGCCCCTCCACCCTCCTACTCCCCTAATTATTTTTCTTGGATGTTGTGAATTAAATCTTCCAGTAACCACAAGGGCCGTCTCTGGGTGAGGCCCGCTCCCATCTCGTGCGCCGATAGAAGTTGTTAAATGAATAATGTTGACTTACACTGGGGACCCAATTCTCTCTGAATGCAATTCCCCTCCCAGGTACCCGGCGCTTCCTGAAGACACTGTCAAATAATAAACACACCTCCACCAGAGCTTGGTAATGTTGCCGCGAATTCTTTGGGGGAGAGAGGCCAGGAAGAAATAGATTAAAGTTAATTTGTAAAAGAGGATCATACCGCAAGTCAGATGACTAAGCAAGCTGGTCCAGTGGGAAAGGTGAGTCCCAGGGCCCCCCTCAGCGGGGCTGTGGCCACCTGTTGTCAATGTCGATTCCTGGGCTCCACCCCAACCTCCCCCCAAGTTAGAATGTGGGTGATGGACATGGGCGGGGGGGTGGGCCCTGGCACTCTGTTTTAATCAGGTGCCTCTTGTGGAGGCGAAGTTGGGGTTCATAGGAAGAGCAGTGGATGAGTCTTGAGGACTGGCCTCCTGTCCTCCTGTCTGAGATCTGTCCTGGCCAGCTGACAGCCGGCGCTCACATTTCACTTCTCCGGCCAGCTCTCCATCTGAAGAACTGCCAGAGGTGGGCGGAGGCAGCGGAGGAATTGGAGAGACACTTAGAGCTCAGGCCCCTCCCTCCCTCTTCCTCCTCTTCCTTCCTCTGCGAGCCCAGCCAGCCCTGACCGTCTGTGATGCTTACAGGCTTGTCACCTGTATGGCAGGTGAGCTTGTCACCCCAGCCTGCGCACAGGGCTCTGAGACTCTCCTCTCTATAAAATAGTTTAGGGGGGCGGCCCTCCCTCCTGTGAACGTGGTCTGGCTGCTGCTGGACAAGGTCCCCTCGGGAGCATCTGGAGCTGGGACCACGCCTGAGCTCCCTGTGCCTGGGAGGGAGGGGCTCTGGGTGTGTTGTAAGCATGTCCTCCCCCAGCTCTGTGCTGCTGCTGGAGAAACACGGGTCGCCTCCAAACAGCAACGGCGTGTCTTCCAGCAGGCCCTGCTGTTCGTGCCACCTCCACCTCGACTAACAACAGGTGGGGTCAGGCAGCGTGGGGACATTCCCAAGGTCACGAAGCAGTTTGCTGGCTGAGCCAGGAATAGAACTCCTGAGCTGGGTGCGCTAACCCCGGGCTCGAATTGCTAGCCGGGCAGGTCTGTGTTGGAGGAAGGGAGCGGGAGTCCTATACGATGTGGGCCAAGGGGAGGGGCAGGGAGCTGTCCTCCCGAGTGGGTGGTGAAGGCCAGCCCAGAGCTTTCTCTGTGTCACTGTCATTCCTGGGAGAGGAGACTGTTTTGAACTCTGGGCGAGAGGGTGGTGTTGAGTGCGGATGGCTGAGTTCTGAGCTGGCAGGGCTCTCCTGGAGTGCCTGTGCATTTCTCTTAAGATCATCAGGGAGTCGTTAAAACAAAACAAAAACCCAGCATTTGTTTTCCTGGTGACTTCTTGCAGAATACTCTAGCTGCTCATTGTGGGAGGGGTTGGCGTGGCATCGCAGATGTAGATCTCTATAAGGGCTGATGGGAAAAGCCACTAGGCTCCAACTCGCATTCCAGGCGCTTCCTGCATCCTGGTTTTGGCTGGGTTTATTTGGGGGTGGGGGGATGCAGCAGCATTTGTTGCTAATGAAAGTGTGTGTCCTCCTAGGGGTTTCTTAATTTCATTTAGACCAATTCAGCAAGCCTTTATGTAAGGCCTTGCGAAGGTCCAGAAATAAGCAAGGCTTGTTTCCTCTCCACCAGCGGCTGGGCCTCCTGAGTGCAGGGCAGAAAGTAAAGAATGCTAAAGTCACCCCTCCCCACCCTCACCCCCGTAGTAGGGGGAAGGCCAGCTTCCACCAGCAGGCTTAGTGCCACAGAGCCACATCCAGGAAGCCTACCTGGAGGAGGTGGAATTTAGGTCAGGGCCTGAGTGGAAGAGGTGTGCAGCAAACAAAGAAGGTTTGGGGTGTCTGCACCTGGCATCATGTGCAGCCCGAGCAGAGATAAGGAGGGAGGCTCTTAATCTAAATTAACCTGTCAAGGAGGGTGGGAGGACACAGCAGAGCCGGGAAGGGTGGTGGGGGCCCTGTGTGGCTAAGAGACCAGCAGACACTTCTAGGACGGCCTGTGTGTGGGAGAGGTTAGAAATGGGGGGTGGCTGGTGCATGCATTTGCAAGTCATGATAGGAAAAATGGGAGTACACAGTCTTGAGGGGCAAAGGGGGGGACTTAAAACAGGAGAGGAGCCTGTCCCCATTGGGAAGGAGGGGCGGAGGGGAGCAGCCCCACAGAAAGGGATGCGGGAGGTGGTGCAGCCATTGGGGTCTGCCAGGTGTTGCAGACTTAAGGAAACGACGAGACAATGTGATGTGGAGGACGCTGGGGACCTGTGGGGGCACCGTCACAGTAGGGCACAAGAGCCCAGGGCATGGCAGCAGAGGCCGGGTCTGCAGAGGGGCCTTTGGGGATAGGTCGGAGGCTGGAGCTAGGAGGGGGAGCTCACCTGCCACCCTGGGTGTCTCAGGAGGTGTCTCAGGATGGGGGCTCAGCAGCTGACTGAGACTAGAAGAGCCACACGGGAGGGGAAATGAAGGCCCTTCTGGGAGCAAACAGGTAGAAATTGACAGAGGGGATGCCCCATATGGCAGCGCCTCCAGGCCGACCTTGAACTCGGGGCCCTGCAGACACCTAGAGGATCTTCAGGCAGCCAGCCAAAACCTCAGCACAAGAACTTCCAACAGCGAAAATGATGCTTTTAATGTAATCCTTTCTCCTTGATTATTTCCATTTGTGAGGACAAGTTCTAAAGACATAGATACACTAAGAGCCGGAGTGAGTGGCTCCTCAAAGCCTCGTGAAGCAGAGGAGACCAGGACCCCAAACTCACCTCTAGTCCCAGGCCCCTCCCGCTGGCCTTGCAGGGAGGCCAGGCCAGGTGAGGGCCAGTGGTGCTGGTCTGTGTGCTGCTTGTCCAGTCAGCGAGCCATAAAGGTAACTGGGATTTGATGGTCCAAGTGACAGTGGAGGATTTTAATGGTACGCCGTAGATACTTACTACAGAAATGTGTCAGGAGCTCAGTAAGGATGGGAGAGGGGCTAGGGGCGGAGGGCAGAGTTAGGATGCAGTTCTGGGGTGAGGATTCCTAGGTTGAAATGCCTGGCACACAGTAAGCACTCCGCAGACCCCAGCTGCTGCCAGGGGTGGAGATGTGGCACATGGCACCAAGGCAGTGGGTTGAAGGCAGGAGGACAGGGAGTGGGAACACCACGCAACTGGGTGCAAATCACAGGCCTGTATGTACGTGCGTGCCTCAGTGCTCTTGGATACTTAAAGAACATTGAGGGCTTTTCATCACCTCCCAACGAGTTTCTGGGGATCCCTTTAAGTTTGTGTGGGTGTAAATGGAGATCTGCAGGCCCTGGCCAGCCTGAGGTGCTCAAATATCTGGTCCCGTGACTTTGCCCCAGCCTGGTCCCACCCAGATCTGTCCTGGACCTTGGGGTGACTTGCTGCCCCTGGCCTCTCTGGGTACCCTCCTGGGCATGTGGCCCATCTGTGGTGGCCTAGGTGGGGGTACCCTCTGAGCTGACAGACCAGGAAGAAAGAGGAAAACCCCTCAGCCAGCATGAGGATGCCTGGTTAATTTTTATAAAGGAGGGCTGTTCCCTGTTGAGGGAGCCCCCCAGATTTCTGTGTCCATGAGGCGTCCAGGCTCAGAGGCGGAAGTATGCCCACGGTGGTGGTCGATGCGGCGTGGGGTTGTAGAGGCGCTCTTTAAAAAAAATAAAATTGATTTTTTTACAGAGAAGAAGGGAATGGGATAGAGAGTTAGAAACATCGATGAGAGAGAAACATCCATCGATCAGCTGCCTCCTGCACACCCCCTACTGGGGATGTGCCCGCAACCAAGGTACATGCCCTTGACCAGAATCGAACCTGGGACCCTTCAGTCTGCAGGCTGACTCTCTTTCCACTGAGCCAAACTGAGGAGGAAGCTGGTTTTGCAAGGAATGTTAGGCCATAAAACCGAACAAAGCTCTGTCCTGCGAGAGGGCAGGGGGCTTTGTTCTGAGCCCAAAGCCAAGAACACCTGGGGAAAGGGTAGATGAACAGAATACTCCCTTCAGGGCCTTGGGGGGAGGGAGTATATTTGCAAATCAATGAACTCAGGGGCAGTGATAAAGCAAGGTTCTTGCGTGCGACCCCCACTCTGGATTTGGGATTTAGGACAACCCCAGAGTCCACGCGTGTTATTAAAACTGATTTCTCCACTTCTTCAAAGCGTCGCTTAGTTTTTCGGTCTTTCTGCAACAAAACCAGTTAGGGCTGTGGAGGCACTCTTGCCTTACCCGGCTAAGGGTTCACATTGGCTTTAGGTCAGGGGTCCAGGGTTGGGGGCTCCACTGCCCCCCAGGCCTGCCTAGGTCACAGCTGGCCTCTTTCCAGCTCAGTGGCCAGGTGGCAGGAGCCGGCTGCAGCCCTGCTCAGAGACAGGTGTGTGCCTTTCGGTGTCATGACCTCCAGCTGCTCGGTGCTCACAGGGACAGGGACTGCCCTCCTCCTGGAACCAGAGAACTGTTGATGAGGGCAGAAATGGCCTGCAGCTTTGGGGGTGGGGACACTGCGAACCCCTACCTGGAGGGCTCAGAGGTCAGGTCTACAGAGACAGCAGAATGCATCTGTGTGTGTGTGAGGGGGTAGGAGGCCAAGCGTGGAAAATGCCCTGGAAGCAAAATTCGCTTGAACATGACTAGTTTCTCTCAAAGTGTTCCCGAGTCCGAAATGCAATGCGGTGTGAAGGGGGGTTTCCAGGGGACGCTGCTTGGGGCTCTCAGGGGAACTTCAGGCCCTGCCTCACCCCTCCCAGGACAAGCAGGGGCCTTCAGATCGGATCTTTTTAAAACATATTTTTATTGATTGCAGAGAGGAAAGGAGAGGGAGAGAGAGAGAGAGATAGAACCATCAATGATGAAAATCACTGATCGGCTGCCTCCTGCACACCTCTCACTGGGGATCAAGCCCACAACCTAGGCATGTGCCCTTGATCAGAATCGAACCCGGGGCCCTTCAGTCTGTAGGCGGACGCTCTATCCATTGAGCCAAACCAGCTAGGGCAGATTGGATCTTTTTTAAGAATTGAGGTGAAGTTCACATAACATGAAATCAGCCATTTTAAAGTGAGTAACCCGGTGGTATTTCATAGTCACCACGCTGTACAACCGCCTCCTCTCTCTTGGTCCAAAACATGTTCTCACCCCAAAAGGAAACCCCATACCCATTAGTAGTCACTCCCCATTCCTTCCTCCCTGCAGCCCCTGGCAACCACTAATCTGCTCGGTCTCTTCGAATTTATCTGTTCTGGACGTTTCTGTGGATGGGATGATACAGTGTGTGGTCTTTTGTCTGCCTCTTCCTGCCGGCATAGTTTCCAAGCTTCATCCATTCTGTAGCGGGATCAGCATTTCATTCCTCTTTATGGCTGAATAATACTCCACTGCATGGATAGACTACGGCTTTCTGAAATCCATTGTCAGCTGATGGCTTGTTTCCACTTGGCGATTATGAATAATGCTGCCGTGAGCATCCGCGTACATGGTTTTGTGTAGACCTGTTTTCTGGCCTCACTGTGTGTCCCTATTGGACTATGTATCAGGACTTTGGTCTTTTCAGAGGCTGACTGACACCCCCACGGTGTGGGTAGACTTACATTTGTGTAGCCATTCACCCGCGGGGGGCATTCGGGTTGCTTGGATAATTTTTAAGACACATTTCTGAGAAGGAAGTCTGACTGGATGTTGTCAACATTCAACTAAAGACACAAGCAAGAGGCTGGTCTCTGCTGGGGTCCTTCCCGCTGTCTCCTCCCCTCTGTCTGGGCACATGGACCTGCAGGTGTCCAGCCAATAGGACTAACACGGGGCTCCAGTCAGTGCTGGCATGATTCATTCTTGAAGTGCGTGGGACTCGTGAAGGGGACAGAAGGACATTCCTTCGAGGACATGTGAGAGAGAGCAAACCAGTCCAACGCCACCTCCCGCCAGGCCCTGACACCCGGTGCTGACGGCGCTGACTGGCCGCCCTGCCCGTCTGCTCTGGTGCTCATGAGTGCTTCCTCACAAACCTTGTTATTTGCTGCTGCCCTTCCATCCATTTCCTCCTCACACTAACTGTGTTCCAGGCACTGTGCAAGGCGCTGCCTAGTCTACTGTCTTGGCTAGTCTTCACTAAAACAGAGAAGGGGGTGGGGGGGAAGGAGGGGGTGTTGCTTGCAGCTCAACAGCTGGCACAGCCAGGCAGTGGACTGGCAGGCTCCGCCCAGGGGCTTGTCCTTAGACCCTCTCCCCTCCATGCTGTCCCCCCCCCCCCCAACTGCAGTGTGAGCTCTCAGAAGCCACGTTTTAAATTTGCTTTTTGGATGGTCATTGGATGAGGTTAATAGGCAGATGCCCAGGCAGTTTTGTTTAGGAAGAGATAGCAAGAAAGCCTGCTGAGGGTGTGGAAGTAGTTAAGTAGCTGGAGAGGGTGGTGCTATAGGGGGAAGCGTGAGATGAAACCAAGTTTCACAGCTGATCTTGGCCTTGACCGCCAAGCTAGTTCCCTGATGGGGACAGAAGTCTGAGCAGGAGAGGATGCCTGCTGTGACTCGGGGAGAGAGGGGTGTCTCTGGCATAGTGTCTGCTTAGCTGACATTGTTGAACGTTTCACGTGTGCCCTTTGATTTTGGCCACTGTTCTCTACTGTCCCACCCCCACCCCGCCCTGGAATTTTCCACGCCTGCCCTGGAAGGCAGAGCCGGGAGTCCACTCGGGTTATCCCACTCCGCTCCACGCAGGCCTGCCCGGTACACAGGCTTTCGCTGAGGATTGTGAGTCCTCTGCGATTTCATAAAACCCTGCCAAAATAAGACCACTTAGGGACATATTCTCTGCTGACTTTACATCACAAACGTTGACAGTGGGGAAATTTAGCCAGGTTTCTCTCCAATATGACAAATGGGAACTAGGCATGCGAGGAAATGAAAACCGGCCCCCTCACCCCAGAGAGCCGCGTGGAGGCGGTGTCCTGGGAGCCCCGGAAAGCAGGCAGACTTCTCCATTTCCTCCTCTGGGCAGTGGGGTGGCGCTGACTATGGAAGGGGCTAAGGGAAAGGGTCAAGGGAGCAGGGCCACCAGAGGTCAGCCAGGGGCCCCTTCCCTCCCGAAGCCAGCAGCCAGGGGGAGGGACAGTTTGTGGAGAAGGGCCTGGAGCTCAGCCAGGCCACCCCGAAGGTGTGGGGCCCTGATCCTCAAGCTCAGTGTGGAAAGATCTGGGGAACCCTACAGAACACCCGAGATCCCAGGCGGGTGGGGAGCTAGGGAGGGTTTGTGCATCTCCCGTGGCAAGGCCACCAGGCTAGCGTGGGCCGACTGGAATCCTGCATGGGTGGGGGTCACTGGTGGCAGAATGTCCAGAACTACCATCTCAGGGTCTCCGTGGACCCCCAGCAGCTTGTGCGGCCTCCCCCAGGAGTCCCTGCTGCACCCCTTCCCTCCACACTCTCCCAGCCTTGGCCTGGCCCTGCATTTAAAGTTTAAAGGTTTTAAATGCAAATATTTCTCTTTTATAGATGCCAGCTGTCTCCAGAGAGCACGTTTCCTCGCTGCTCAACTTTATTGTCCAATTAGCTTCCTGTATCAGGGTACTGGAGAGCCTGGGGGAATGGGGGGGTGGGGGGAGAGGGGAGTGGCTGACGGGGGAGGGAAGCAAAGGCCCCTGCGGTGGTTCCAGAGCAGGAAGCTGCCCCCCAGGGTACCATGCAGTGCTGGGATGGGTTGGGGAGCCGGGTCAAAGGGGGGGTGACACTCCCCCCCCCACCCAAGGTTGGGGGTATCCTTCAGATTCCAGGTTCCAATAGGAGAGGCAGGAGCTGGGGCAGGGGCAGTTAGTGGCAGGGGAATTCTTTTCTTATTTAAAAAAAAATAAAAGCAGCCCGCCCGGCACACACTGGCTTCCTTTTAGTGCCTCTAAAGTGTCTCCCTCCACCCCGCCCGCCAGCTTTCTAGCCCTGCTGCGGCTTCCCCATTCACCCAGGCTCGGCTCAGCGGTGCTCACAAAGCAAGGCAATTAGAATTGAAAATCTATGCAAAACAGCTGTTAACTGATTGTAAAGGAGTGCAGCTGGGTGCTGGGTGCAGCTTGGGAGCAGTGCTGAAAGGGCAGGAAGTGCTGGGGCGGTCCGGGGTTAAGAGGCAAGCGCCTGTGCCCTCATCCAGGGGATTGCCAGGCCTGAACCTTGCCTGCTCCCCTGGAGGTGACCTTGGCTTCTGGAGAGTGGCTGAGATGGTGTAGGTGCCCCCCCCCCCCGCCCCACACCAGGCCTGGCTGTGGCCCCCAGCCTGCTGGAGGATCTGGTTCCTCCCCAAGGAGGGCAGGCCGGACGAGGGAGGGTCTCTGTTCTCCCCTCGGCCATGGTTCTCTCCCTCCGTGTGTCACAGCTATGAGACTAGAGCACCCACTCACTCACGGGGGTGGGTGGAACCTGGGGCTCCAACAATCACAGCGCAGCCTGGACACTGCACAGCTTGTTGGTCCCAGACAGTAGCTCAGTAGGGTGACCCGGGAGTCTCTTTCACACGCACACGTGCACACACACACACACGCACGCCATTATCTGAGGCCCGTGGGACCCACAGCACGGTGTGATCGCTATCTAAGAGTGGGGACTCGGCAGCTGGAGAGATGAGTTCCTGAGGAGGGATGGGGAAAACCGTCTCGGAAGAGATAAGATGTAAGCCTAGCTTTGAAGAATGGAGAGGATTTCTGGGCCAATGATAGCTGCTGGAAAGAGAAAGAGGACCCAGGAATGTAAGTGGTGGGGGTTGGCCGCTGGACCGGAAGGTCAGCACTGGGCAGATCCCCTGCCACTGAGCTCTGGGGGCCTGAGCAGTGGGGATACCCTCTGGATGTGGATCCCCTGGGTGGGGCTGGTAGCCTTGGAGTGGGTGGGCCACTCACAGAGAGGAGCTGTGTAAATGTGGGGGTGCCAGGCTGTGAGTGATGGATCCCCACAACCCCCCAGAAGGGAGAATGATTTTCAGACACTGGGGCAGCTGCTGGAGATGTTCCCAAAAGAGGGTCTTAGAGCTGAAAACGCTTTGCGACCTGTAACAACACCCCTACCAGGCCTGCCTGCAGCAGGTCCTTAGAGAGCGGGTCTGGGTCCGGTGTGGCCGAACTTTTGTGTCCCGGGCAATGGGTCCGGTGTGGCTCGAACTTTTGTGTCCCGGGCAATGGGTCCGGTGTGGCTCGAACTTTTGTGTCCCGGGCAATGGGTCCGGTGTGGCTCGAACTTTTGTGTCCCGGGCAAGTTAACTACCCTTTTCGGGTCTCCTCACTGGGCTTTGTAGTGGAGGTCATGCTGGCCACCTTGCAGGGCCTCTGAGGATTAAGTGACAGAGCCTGGGCACATGTCAGTCAGGTGCTTGGTAAATGGCAGAAGGGATCATCCCTTCCTACTTACACTGGAGCCCAGGTCCCTGACGCTGGTTTGCAGACCCAGGTGCTGAAGGAAGTGGCTGAGGTCACGATGGAAAGGTGACATGCAGTCCTCGTGTGCTAGGAACAGCTAGTGAGAGTGGAGGACACAGATTGTGAGTCCTGCTAATCCCAAAAGGACACAGAGGATAAAGATCGGGACGCGGGATTCCCTTCCCTGGTGTCCAGGGCCATCCCACCTGTGCTGGGACGCGGTGGGGGACAGTCACAGATTGTGTCTGCTCTCTTATGAACCTCACCTGGTTAGGTAGGTGCCCAGGTGGTCATGGGTTCAGTTGCCAAATCACCTTTCTGTCTTTCTTGCTGCCTCTAAATGCCCCACCTGGCAGCACCTCCTGCCTGTTGCCCTAGTCTTTTTGGGCAGCCGAGGCCAACCTGGCACTTTCAGTTCTGTATCTGGGAAGGCTCGTGCCAACAGAGTCCACATTTGTTGAGCAAACTGCATGCCCTCCGTCTTGGTTTCAGGGCCTCCCTGATCAGATCCTTTCTGGGCATACATGTCAGAGGCCCCTTTTTCAGTTCCCAAGGGGTAGGTGTACGGGGCTCCTGGGGCTTATCCTGAGGGCTTTCTCATCATTTAGGACTTGTAGGTTTCACAGGTCCCAGGGCTCATGGAGGCGGGGCTGGATTGTGCAGGTCCTGAGTAGGTGCTGAGAGCCAGGTGAGGGCCTTCGGACGACTTCTTCCTGCTCTAGGAGGCACAGTTCAGGTCGATAGGGATCTGGGGTGTGGGAAAGCACACACCAGCATCCTGTTGCCCCTGGCGCAAAGGAAGTAGGACCCTGGTGAACAGGTGTCCCTGCTCCTGGAGATGCCCCCCCCCCCCATGACTGGGCTTCCAGCACCTTGCCCTTTCATCCAAAACCTTGTTTCCCTGTCAGGTTTCCAGGCAAATAGAAATGAGGGAGAAGGTCCAGGAGAGAGTGCTTTGCCCAGAAAGGAAGGACTCAGGGCTCGCTGCAAGGTGGGAGCTGCTGAGGGGAGAGAAGGAACATGCCTGGAGGGAAATGGAGGGCAGCCAGCCTGAGCCTCCAGTAGGGGAAATTAGGAGTCGAGCTACAAACCTCGTTAGCTTGGAGCGCGCGGGCTGCAGGGGAGCAATTCCCACCCTTGAACTCGGAGGCCGTGCTCCCACATTACTAATTTCCTTGGGCCTGGCGCTCAGACAGTGAGTGTCATCCATCTCCCCTGTGCCAGCCAGCCGGTGGCCGCCAGCATTTTCTGGGCAAGGCGCGAACACCGGCTCGCTACTGTCCCCTAGCGGTCGCTTGGGGTTCCTGCAGCATCCCACTGCCTCTGGCGGCTGTGCTGGGTAGGGGAGACTCCAGGTGGGAGCAGCTCCCGGCACAGACAGCTCCCCGGGTACCCGTGCGCGCGTGACCTTGAGTGACTCTCGGCCCCAATTTCCTCATCTGTGAAACGGGATCCGACCACCCGTCTCTCCATCCAGCGGAACCGGATGTCTGCAAGGAAGGGAGGGATCTGCCAACTCCAAAAATTAGCTACATGATAACCCACAGCGGTCCCCTCCCCACAAATTTGTTTGGCCATTGTGGCCATCCTCAAACAGGTGGGGGAATCGACTCCTCTCTCCATCAAGGCCTCCCCAGGGATGAAAGGTAATAAGTGGGAGCATCGTGTCCAAGTGAGGGGAGGTTGGGCCCTTGCGTCCTGACCTGCGGCCAAGGCAAAGAGGAAACACCCGGCCAGGTGCGAGTGGTTCATTTGCATGTTACTCCCCGCCCCCCGCGGGCTGTAGTCCTGGTAGGAGAGGATTGGAAACGACCACAGGGTTTTAATTTTGTTTTTAAGGCCCTAGGCCAGCAGTTGGAATTGCCTCCCAACGCCTTCCTCCCGTCCTCCCCACCCCCCGCTTGACTCCCCGCGGGGATGGAGGCACCCCTCCCCCCCACTCTGGCCCTGGTGAATCTGCCGGCCACGGCAGGGTGTACATTACGGGAGGCCGCGCTGCGGAGACGCCGTGTGGGGGGTAAATAAAAGTATCAAGAGAAGGCCAAGCCGCACAAGAGCGAGGTGGGTGATGAAGGGGAAGCGCTCTTCCCGCGCCGCGCCGGGGCTGGCCGGGGCCCGCAGGTAGGAGCTCGGAACGGCCCCCCCGTCCGGCCTCGCGAGTCCGTTTCCCTTTTCGTTTGTGGTCAGCCAGGAGCCTTGTGCAAGGCGGGAGTCCGACCGTGTGCGCCCCCACTCCCAAGGGCGCCAGCATGCACTTGGTCTAAGGGGTGGCCCGGGGAACTGGGCGGCCGGGGGGAGGGGGGCGCCCGTCAGGGTCTTGCCCCTCGCCCCCCGACGGGCACACGGGCGGGTTCTGCACCGCGCTGGCTTGGGCCCCCAAGCTCCAGGCCCGCCAGCGTCATCGGGAACAGATGGATGGGGGGTGGCAGGCGCCCAGCGCTCCCTCCCGTCGCAGTCCGGGCTGGCGCGGAGAGGAGGGAGCGGGAGGGAGGGAGGAGCGCGGGGGCGGTTGGGCCCGCGGGGACGGCAGCGGGAGCTCCTGCCAAGTGCGGCGCGGGCATGTCCCGGGGCAGGTTTGGGGCTGGCAGAAGCGCGGGCTGGCACCGGGCGCGGAAAGTTGAAACCCGCAGCGCGGCGCTTGGGCGGCCGCTTGGGGGGCGGGGGTGTGCTTGTTTGTCTCCCAGCTTAGAAGTAGGAAAGTTGTGGATGAGAGGGTTTTCGAGGGAGGTTGTACGGGGAGACCCGGGAGCATCTCCGAGAGCTTTGGCCGCACTCGGGGTCAGAGCCCGGGGCGCTGGAACACGCGGAGGTCGGGGTCGCCGCGGGGAGTCGGCGGCACTCACCAGGCGCTTCCTGGAGACGCGGGCGGCGCGGGGGGTGGGGTGGGGTGGGGGCTCCCAGCTCGCGGGCGGCGCTGGCCCGCCGTGGGGGAGGGGCGGGGACCGGGGACCGGGAGGCTGCGGCCCGCAGTCACCCGCTGTGCCGCCTGTGGGCGCCTAGGAATTTCAGGACGCTCCCTGAGTCATTCCAGTCTGTCAAGTGCCTGGGTGAGGTAGGGTGCGGGGGTGCCAGGAATAGGGAGGTGCTGCGCCGGGGCCAGAGGCCCAGTGCGTCGTGCCAGTTTCTGGAGGCGGACGGCCTCGCCTCTGACCGCAACCCCAGCTACTTAATGATCGCTCTGGCTGAGCGGCGCCTCCGTGCACTCTTGGGCCGCGAGGACATCGTGGCCTTCCCAAAAGTTACTTAAGACGGGAAGGGGGGTGCCCTAGCCGGTCGCTCAGTGGTTAGAGCGCGGACCGCCGCCCCCCGCCCTCCCCGCCCCCCGCAGACCTAAGAGTCGCGGGTTCGATCCCCGGGCAAGGACTCGGTACCTCGCGGGTTCCCCAGCCCGGGTGGGGCGCCTGCGGGAGACAGCCAATGGATGGTGTCTGGACTGGATGTTTCTCCCTCGCTCGCCCTCCTCCCTCCCTTCCACTTTCTCTAGAAATCAGTGGAAAAAATACACTCGGGTGAGGATTGAAAAAAAAAATGACTTAAAAAAAGCCAGGAGAGGGTTAGTCCCTAGAATTTTGGGTGGAAGGCGCAGAGGCCAAATTCTTGAACATGCAACCCGTTCGTGGTGGGGCAACACGGTCACTCATTTGGGGGCGGGGATAAATGGACACAGCCTATCTTGCGCCCCTCCCCCTGCCACCAGGCCACGAGAGTTGCCTTCCAGAGCGTGTGCGCTGACCCGACCGCCCATTGTGCCAGGCACTGTTCTAGGCGCCGGGGAGGCGGTCCCAAGACGCGCACGGGCTCTGCTCCCGCGGCGGACGGCTGCGTGCTTCTGGGACCCAGGGGCTGGCCTGGGACACCTCTGAGCCGTCGAGCCAGGGGCTCCCGGGAAGCTGAGGGCGGCACGCCCCCTACCTGCCGGTGTCCTCGGCTCACCTGGCCGGCCTGGCTCGGGCGGGGGGTGCGCCCGCGGGAGTGGACCCGGCGCCCGTCGGTGCGCGCGCGCGCGTGTTTGCGGCTGAAACCCGACACCTCCCGCCGGCGGAGGTCAGGAGCCGGGAGCGAGCCCGCGGCCCGGGGGTGGGCGGCGTCGAGCTCGGGTGTGTCCTCGGCAGCCGCGACAGCAGCAGGTGTTTCTTGGCCGGGGCCCCGGAAGCTCCACCTCCCCAGCGGCCCGAGCCGCCGCCGCCGCCGCGCAGCCCGGGGTGAGATAAGCAGTTTAGACAAACACTGGACGCCGGTGGCTCCAGCATGTGTCAGCCGAGGCGCAGCGGCGGGGCCCTGGCATGAAAGGTGAGAGCGGGGCGGGGGCGGGGGGTCTCCCCGCGGCCCCCGGCGTCTCCTCTCCAAGTTGGCGGGGGCCGCGGGGGTGGCCGCCAACGGCTCCCGGGCAACTTCCCCTGGAGTGTGAGCCTCGATAAGAGGGAGCCTCCGGGCGGGCGGGCGACCGGGGGCCCCCACCCGCCGCGGGCCGGAGCCTGGGCGGCCTGGCTCCGGGCGGGGACGCGGGGCGCGAGCTGGGGGCCGCGTTCGGTGCCGGGCGCCCGTGGGGGCGGGAGGGCTCCGGGTGAGCTGTCGGCACTCGCGAGCCGGAGTGAAAACTTGGCGGCGGCGGGGGAGGGGACGGGGGGGCCGCGGCAGGTGCTGACGGCGGCCGCGTGGGGGGAGGGTGCAGGGGGAGAAGCGGTTCGCCGGCTGGGGCCTCGCGGTTCAGGGTTTTGTCTCGCTCCCCTCCCCCTCGCCTTGGAGTCGGGAGAGCGCCCGGAGGGCGGCACTGCGGCCTCCCGGTCCCCGACCCCCACGCCCTGCCTCCCTGGGGCGCGCCCGGGACGGCCACTTCTCTCCTCCCTCCTCCCCGCCTCATTGGAGCGGCTCCCTGCCCCTTCCCTCGCCGAAGATGGCTGCCCGGCCTCGGAGGTGGGAGGGCGATCGCATCCGCCGCCCCCCACTCGCGCTGCCCTTTTTCCCTTCCCGGCCCTTCCTGCTCCGCCTGGATGCGCCTCCCCACCCCCAGCCCTCCCGGCCGGCGGCGGTGCTGATGGGCGGCGAATGGCCCGACCGAGTGGAGCCGGTTCAATTATATTGCAGCACCGGAGACACCTCCTCGGCCGCCCGCCCGCCTGCCTCTCCTGCAGGCTAATTAAATTCCCTTCGTGGAGGCGGAGCGGGCGTTGGTCTTGCCCTCCCACCTTCCCCTTCCGGCTCCCGCTCCCCTCCTCCTCCGGAGCCTGGGGGGTGGGGTGGGGGGATCACTTAGGCTCCGGGCTCAGGTCGTGGGGAGAGGGGTTCTTCTTGGATTGGGGAAGGGATGCGCTCCACCCCCACTTAATGGGGCGGCAGGCCCTTGCTGGAGCGCTGCCCTTGAGGTTTGAAGGGCTGTGTGCCTGGCCCGGAGCACCTGCTGCCCCCCAGCTGGGTGGTGGAGACCAGCCGGTGTGGAGTCGATTTGGCTCTTGTTTGTAAACTAGCCTTTGTCTCCATACATTAAACCCTCGTTAACCCCTGCAGTGCCTTATCTGGGGCCCACACAGGTTAGGGTTTGGAAACAAAAAGCGGGACCACCAGATGAAAAAGAGGGCTCCTTTTGTGAAAGGCGCTGGGACAAAAGGCTTAGTGGACTCTGGGTGGGAACCTCCTGGCCTACCTCAGTTTCCTGGAGACTGGGATGGAGGGGCTGAAGGTCTTGGTGGGACACGGAAATAGGTACCGAGTTGGCTACTTGGGCCCTGTCCCCTGGGATTCTTAAAAGGTAAGGGGTGGGGGGGGTTGCTCTGATTGGGGGGGGGCAGGTGAGCAGCCCGCCTCTGGACATCCCTCCATGATACTTGAGCTTGGGGCACACAAAGTGTGGCTCACCCTGTGTTTACGGACCACTCCACCCGCAGGGATGGCGGAACCTGAGGCACAGGCTGCCACCTGACTCAGCCGGGCCACGCCACGGGTGAGGGGGCCCGGGGTGCGGGCTCCGCCTGGCAGCCGTGTGTCATCCCAGCTGCTCTCAGCGCTGGGGAGTTGCCACCCCGCCCAGGAGGACTAGGAAGCACCCAGGAGGCTGTGTCCGCCGAAGCAACTACACAGATATGTCACAACGGCCTGGACCAGCGAGGCCCTGACCTCTGGGGGCAGTAGGTTGTGGGGGCGCTGATGGCCTGTGCGGGGTTGGCTCTTGTCGCTTTGTCTGGAAGCAGGAGGCTGCAGCAAGGAGGGGAAAGGGGGCAGCTAGAACCAGCCAGAGTTTTGACACTTGGTGGTTTTCTTCCGTGAGCCCTGGGGCAGGTGAGCAGCCAGGTGGGACCTGGGGTCAGCCCGCCTTAGGCGGCCTGTCCTGGTTCCAGACACAGTCATATCTGTGGGGCCAGGCTCCGAACGAGGCAACAGGCTGTTCTCTACAGCACACGTCCTGACCTGTAGGCGACAGCCTTCAGAGTCCTAGCTTGTCAGAGCTGAAAGGGCTTATAGATCCCCCAGCCTGGTTTTCTGAAACTGCTGGTGACCCCATCTCCCCAAACCCAGTTAAGCCAGAGGTGTGTCCTCAGAGCTCCCCAGGGGACTCTAATACACAGACTGGGCCTAGAACCAGGCCCCTGACGTGAGCAAACAGGCCCAGGCGCATGGGGGCCAGCACCAGAGCTCACAGCGAGAACGGGGCTCCTTTGGGAGCGCCAATGACCTTTGCAAAGCTGTCTGCTGGGGCAGGCCTCTAGCTGCCAGTGACTTCCCTGTCTCTGGGGGAAGTTCAGGGGCTACAAACCCGTGGAAGAGAGAGAGATGCCTGCCCCTGGGCTCAGCATGTCTGGCCAGGTGAACCAGAGCAGAGTCTATATAGCACCTCTCTGTGGCCGACCTGTGTCCTGCATCTCCAGGCTGGAGACCTCTCCAGCCCTCAGGGGTGTCTGCCTTCCCCTGCTCTGAAAGAGGAGGGGCCTCTGGGCCCTGGCCCCTACTTGAGGGGTGGGTACTGACAGCTCCTACCTACTTTGCCAAAAGAACGAAGGTGAGCAAGACGTGGCTGCTGCCTCTCTCCTTGCCCCAGGAACTCGTAGGGGCTTGTGGAGTCAGCTAGCAAGGCCGGTTTTTCCTGGCCCCATCTGAAGGCTTGGAATTCCCAGCCTGGGTTACTTGAAGTCCACACCAGGCTGGGGTTGGGTGGTAGCACGTTAATTGCCTCTGTTATGGCAACACGGCAGCCTCCAAGCCACAGGGCTGCATGAGGGCACCTGCCCCCTCCCCGGGTGCTGGGAGAGCTGTGTTTCTAACCTGCAGGGATCCACATTTGGGGTGATATTTCAGTGCAGTCCCTGCGCTGAAGACCACCCTACTAGCTTGAATTTCTCCCCTTTCGGAAAGCATGTGGGTCGCTGGCTTCACTTCCCCGCGCTGGTCTTTCTCTCCAGCTGAGGCCTCAGGCGGGAGGTGACGTTTCAGAGTGTTCTTGTCAGTGAGAATTTATCGAGTGCCTCCTGTGAACCCAGTCTGCACTAGCTGCTGGGAGGTGTACAGACAGATAACACAGGAGTGTGTCCAGGGTGGCCCTCTGCACACCTGCCAGGGCTATCCTGGGGCACCTTAATCTCCAGTCTGCAGCTTCTGCCCCCACCAGCCTTTTCACTTGCGCCTGCTGGGTGGAACCACAGGCCTTCAGACTCTTGGTCCTGGCCATGTCTTTGCTCAAGCTGCTTCTCTATCTGGAATTTTCCAGTCAGCTCCAAACCCCAGGGGTCCATGTTCCAGCCCTGGCCCCCCTCCCTTCCCTGATGCTTTGAGCTGGTTCCCAAGTTCACAGGGGGGGGTGGGGGGGGGCTATCACAAAGAAAGTGGGAGAGCAGTAAGGGGAGGGCAGAGGGTTTGCAAGCATCTGTGGAGAAGAGGAGAGCTGGCTGAACCTGCAGCTTTATGGGGCTCCTGTGGGACTTTGGGGTCTCTCACAGGTGACTTTGAACTGAGAAAGGAGTGTTTATTCTTGGCTGCACTTCAGAATCACCTGGGGAACCCCCAGGCCCAGGCTGGACTTGTGACCAATTGAGCTCGAATTTTTAGGGTGTGGGGCACAGACGTCTGTATGGATAAGCCCCCGCCCCAGGTGACGGCAGTTAGGAGCTGAGCTAGAAGGGCCTTCTGCTCTGGGGAGGGGTGAGTGGCTTCTCACCTGGGAAGCTGGAATCTGCCCTTTTTACCCCAGAATTGATTGGGGCAATCCAGTGAGCTAGGGCAAACATCCCGTTGCAACCAGGCCCCCTTGCTTAGCTAGGGGAGGCGGTGGAAAAACATAGTGGACGTGGAGGCTTCTGATTACCCGCAGCCAGGTCACTGGATGGCTCTGGCCTTTGTATGAACCAGAGGTAACAGCCTGATGGTAATGCTCCTTACGTGGCCAGGTGAGCCGAACGAAGCCTTCCTTCTAGAGGGCCTTCGAGTGCAGAGTTACATTGGACGGGTGGCGTCTGGTGTCTGTCTGTGCTGGCCAGACCTTCTAATTCGGGAACCGGTTCCTCCAGCTGGAGAACCTGACGTGTGTATGAGGAATTGCACGTTGTAGTGGCTTTGAGGCTGTCAGAGCTGGGTGGGGGCATCCCACAGGGACGAATGATGCCGGAACAGTCCTCCCAGCTGTGTCCCATCTGTACGCTGGGGATATGGAGGCCTTGTCTGCATTCATGGACTCAGTTCTGCCAATGTGGAGGGCTGACAGTTCATCCTTGTCCTCCGTGACTCTAGTATCCTGGGCCTTGAACCTAAGAGGCCCAGAAGACTGCCTGTGCCCCTGACCCTGCACCTTGCAGTGTTTGAGGTGGGGAGAGGCTGCTGCCACTTTTCCCACCAAGACCCCAGGGCTCAAGGGGCCCAATCAGCCCCTGCTGCCAGGGTCTCAGAACCATACACGTGCACACACACTGGCATGTGCCCGTGCACACACACCTTTTTCAGCCACCCTGGTGGTTGCACCCTGGGTCTGGGAGGAGGGAGGCACTTTTTCACATGACTGCCCCTCCCCCAGCTCTGCCCTTCCTGTGCTCAGACCGTAGGTCTGTGGCCGCCAGCAACAATAAAAGAAATTGACCTATGAGCGTTGGTCAGGGCAGTATTGATACAGCACAGGTTGAGCCGTCCCGAAGGAAAATCTGTGTGTCAAGCTGAAGAGGAGAGGCCTGCTGGCAGGCAGGAACCTCCTTCCTACTCCAGTCTTCACCTCTGAGGTCCTGGGCACCCTAACTGCCACTTAGCCCTTCGGTAACAAGAGGGACAAATGCCTTCGTGTGATGCAATCCCGTGGTGCGACTGATCTGGGTTCATGTGTTGTCTCTGGGATACAGTGACCAGGTGGGCATGTCCCTCCCTGTACCTAGAGGTGCCGAGCTGTTGAGGGTACTCCGTGTACTCCAGAGGTGGTGATCTCACTCCCTGTTTCATCTGCCCTTGAGATGGGTCTGACTTTCAAGGTCAGGGTCATCCCCGTAACCACTAGCTAGGAGAGTGGGGTTCCCCTCCAGGGCCCCTCTTCCTACCTGAGGTCAGACAGCTGGTAATAGTCGAGAGAGACTGGAAAACCAAGGGATGAGTGGATTCATCCTAGTGAATTCCCCGTTTTTTAAGTACAGTGTTGTAACTTTTTTGCCTGTGATGTGTGGCTTTTCACTACTCACCTATACGAGGACTCACTAGACGTAGCCACTGCTGTGCTCACCGGGTTCAATACGGGTAAAACTGACGTGTCCCACACTGGCCGGATGAGAGCACTGGAGGGACTGCTGCCCGGAGGATGGGGGGCTCTGACCATGCCCTGCCACCTCACCAGTGTGTGGTGACAGAGCCATGCCCCACATTGGCCCACTCTGCCCTCGGCCTCCAGGCTCCTAAAGACTTTCTCCCGGACCTCAGCAGGAGCCAAGGTGTGGGCTGAGGTTGTGTTTTAGAGACTGACCCTCAGGCCTCTTTTTGTTGTTGTTGTTTAACATATAAGTGAAAACAGTCTGTTGCACAAAGTTAGGCCTAAATATGTCTTACAAAACCTTATAAGACTAAGAAGGGCTCCTTAGTGGGGGTGCCAGACCCTGAGCCTGTAACAGACACAGGGACTGCATTTAACTAACTAGCTGGTTCCCAAGTTGGAACTGGTAGAACTGTGTTCCTCTCCCCAGCTGACCTGCATCTGGTGGGGTGTCAGTGGGGTGCCAGGGTTTCTGCAGCCAGGGCCCTCAGCGGTCTTCAGGGTTTCGTTTCACAGCTACCAACGCCGTTGGTGGCAACGACCCCTCACAAGCCCGCATGGGCAGGCTCACACGGGTTCGGAGGAGAGAAACACGTGGGAAGGCTTGAGGAAGCTGCTGGGTGCTCCAGGAGCAGTTGTGGGGATGCATTGCCTGCCCACCCGCAGCCAGTCCCCCAGACCTTTATTTACCTGCCCCGTGCTGGCTGATTGGGGTCTCTCTGTGCCCCTGAACCCTTGGCCTCCAGGGATTCCAAGAGGGGAAGAAAACCCAAGTGCGGTGCTTGAGGCCTTTTTTGCATCCTCGGCAGGTCTTGGGGTGGACTGGACGGCTCTGAGGTACGATCCGAGAGAATCTGGTTACGCCTCCTGGAGTAGCACCTGTGAGATGGCTTTGGGATCTGAAAATCCTGCCAGCATTACTGGAACCTTGCAAGTTCCCAGTGGGAGCTAAAGGGGGGTGTTCGTTTATTTTTGAGCGGAGTCTGGAATTATTTAGACCTTGGCAACTGGTGACAGACTGTTGTGGCCAGAAAAAGGTGGCTGACCAGCCCGCTGGGCCTGTGGCACAGTTGGGACTAAGGGGCTCACAGCTCGTTGTTTGTGTGTGTTATGCAGGCTTTGCCCTGGTGGCTTTTCCCCGCACCCATCTCGGCTAGAGGGGAGTTCTCTTTCGTGGGCCATTTACTGATGGCGCATGGGACCCAGGCCTGTGAGCCCAGGTGAAGAAACGTCATGGGAAACTTAGAGTTTTCTGACTCTTACCTTTGATACCCTGTATCCACTCAGTCTGGGCAGAACATGTTAGGAGAGAGTGTTCATACTCGGGGTTTGATATGTAAAGATCCCATGTTACAGGGAGTCTGTAACCTGGGCTCAGGGAGTCTGTAACCTGGGCTCATGTTACAGGGAGTCTGTAACCTGGGCTCATGGAGAGACCCCAATCCGTGGGGTTTACAGGTGGGCTTCTGTGAACTTAGGAAAACTGTATCCAGAATTGATTCAGTAGGAGTATTTTTCCAGTGAGAGGTCTGGTCTGCAAACTATCTCGAGAATGGACCTTTTGGCAGAAGCAAAAACCATTTTATAGTTGGAGGCTGGTCCTGGCTCGAATGAATTGACTTTAAAACACACACACACACACACACACACTCACACTTTCTTCTTTACTGATTTCAGGTAGGAAGAGAGGAGGAGATAGATAGAAACATCCATGATGAGAATCATTGATTTGCTGCCTCCTGCAGGACCCCCCACTGGGGATCAAGCTCACAACCCAGGCATGTGCCATGCATGACCATGTATCGAACCGTGACCTCCTGGTTCATAGGTTGGTGCTCAACCACTGAGCCATGCCGGCCGGGCTGAGTGAACTGGCTTTGATACATGTGAGACGCACCTGTGGTTGGCACGTGCCAGGATCACTGCCTCCCGCCTGATGGCCCTCACCCCCAAGGCAGAGGGTGGAGGTGATGACCTCTTCCTCCTGAATCTGGATTGAATTCAGATGTTGACATATAAGCTGAGGGTCCCGGCTGCTGTATTTTATTAAGTCCCTCCAGATGCTGTTCATTGCCTGAGCCCACAAAGGGTTTCGGAGCTGGCGAGGCCGCCTGGCATTGAGCAAGCAGACCAGCCAAGGTGATAGGGAGTGGTGGGGACTCGGGCAGGCTGGAGACTTAGGGACAGACTAAGGGACAGCTGCCACTCTCAAGATAGTAGTTTCTCGGCTTCTGATTTTTTAAGAGGAACTGGAAATCTTCATTTTTAACTTGAACTTTTCTGTTTAAAATGTTTTCTGTTGATTTGCACTTAAACAACACCCCTTCAGGCCAAATAGAAAGGCCTGTGGGTGAAGGGAGGCCTGCTTAGCCTTCCCTCCTTCTCCGTCTGGTCTCCGCTCTCTGGAAACTAGAAATGGAGGTTTGGCCTTTCAGTGGCCTGACGGGGTCCTGCCGAGAAGCCTAGTAAGGGGTCAGGCAGCAGACTGGTTTTCCGGCAGATTTTCAAAGCATTGCTCCAGTCCCCGTCTCACTCCTGGTGGTGCCTGCCATTTGGGATTCTGAGCTCCCAGCTGCCCGAACAGGGATGCAGGCGGCACCCTTTTCCACGTTGAGACTCCTCACCTGTGAAGATGTAGCTGGTGCGCATGCTGGTCCCTGTTCTGCTGCTGAGCACCTTGGGGCTGGGGAGCCAGGTGGAGGATGCCCACACCGCACAGCCGCAGACAGCATTTGTCAGCCTGCACTCAGTACCAGAGGCGCAGTGCTCTTCCGATAGCTGCACTGCACTGCTCTCTGCTAGAGCAGCTTCTTTCCGAGGGTCGGGCAGGAGCTGTTTGAACTCAGATTCTGGCCCAGCCTCCCCTGCAGGGAAAAAGCAAGAAGGGGGAACTGGGACAGGCCGGGGGCAGCCTCTGCTGCTTCCCCTGGTCGGGTTAGAGTGAGGAAGGCCCTGGCCCTGCCCCCTGCCCTCCTGGCTGTTTCCCACCTGCTCGCCCTGGCCTGCCAGCAGCTCCGTGGAAACTGGGAGACATTCAGTGTCCATCTCCCGGCCAGGTTGGGTTCCTCTCCCTTGGGACCTCTCGTCCGCATTGGACACCTTTGACCCCCCCCCCCCCACTTCCTACACTCCGCACCTCCGGAGTCACTGAAAGGGCTCCTTTGTGAGCGAGGCTCTGCTTGGAGGTGGCCTGGTTAGCTCAGGTGCCACAAGCTCGCACCGGGTCGCTGCCAGGTTGTGTCCTAGGCCTACAGTGTGGCTCCAGCATGGATTAGAGCAAGAATGTGGAGGTCAGCGTAGGAGGAGGTCCCAAGGCCAGGTCTTCATCTTTACTGCCTGGCTTTGTGTCATCTCTGATTCTCACTGGTGCCATCTGTAAAGTGAGGGCAGTACATAGGTGGGCACTCTCACAGGACTGGGGTCTGCAAAATGGGAGACTACCCTTGGTGTGGGGGTGGGGGGTTCTTTCCAGTGTCCTCCCATTTTTAAAAGGACAATTCCATGCCCTAGCCGGTTTGGCTCAGTGGATAGATCGTCGGCCCGCTAACTCAAGGGTCCCGGGTTCGATTTTGGTCAAGGGCATGTACCTTGATCGCGGGCACATCCCCAGTAAGGGAGTGTGCAGGAGGCAGCTGATCAGTGTTTCTCTCTCATCGATGTTTCTAACTCTCTATCCCTCTCCCTTTTTCTCTGTAAAGAATCAATAAAATATATTTTTTAAAAAAAGAAAAAAGGACAATTCCAGTTTAGCAAGGAGAACTGGGTTCCCACCCCAGCTCCTCAGCCTCTTAGCGTGCCACCTTAGACAAGGGTGTGACCCTCTCCCAGCCTTGGTTTACTCATCTGTGGAGTGGGAGTAAGAGGCAGGATAAACTCATGTAGGGGGGCTTCTTGGCCCTGGGACCACTGAACCCACACATTGGATGCAGGGGTGATGGACGGTGGGAATCGGGCCAACGGGATCAGCTCTTGGCTCTCTGGGTTCAGCAGGGTGACTGGGTAGCTTGCCTGACCTCCCATCTGCTGGGTCTGCCCATGGCCTTATTGTGGAGGGTAGCTGACGCTCGGGGCAAAGTGTTCTAGAATGAGCAACTGTTGTTGGGGAATGGCTCCAGGGGGTTCAGGATGCTGGGCTGCAACAAGGACCTGGTCTCAGCCTTTTCTTATCTTTACTGTTCTCTTCCTGGAGGCGTCAGGGCCTTCCAGTCCCCTTGGCTGCTGGTTTCTGCCTCTTCCCACCCCTCCCAGGATGGCCCTGCCACCCCAGAGCTGCTCTGAGCCCTTCATCTGCCCTGCCCAGGCTTCTCCAGACGCAACAGCTTAGAATAATCTGTCAAATGTCGCTGCCATCTGTTGCCTGACTTCCGTCCTTCGCCTCCACCGGAACCTCCGGGACTCCCAGTCATCTGTGGCCTTGAACCTCAACCCCTAGACTGTCCTTGGAGGCCTCGGTCAGCGGGCTGCCCTGGGCGCCAACCCTGTGCCCATCACTGTCCTTGCCACCCACTTTGTGGCTCCTGCCTAGGACACCTCCCACTGCGAAGTAGCCTGGGGCCTGAGCCCTGTGGATCTGCCCTGCCCTCCTCTGCCTGCCCCTCTCCTTCTCCCCCTCCCACGTGGTGCATTGACATTGAGTGACACCATAGGGGTCTCTCCTGAAAGGTCAAGTGTTGCCCCTTCAACCCCCATTTGTTGCAGCTGTGGGGGCATCCTGGGGCCTGGACCAAACCCACTCACAGTTCCCTGGTGACCCCAGAATGAGCTTTGCAAACAGCTCGCCCTGTGGCACCTGCTCTGTGGGGGTGGACTTGCTCCTGGGGGTGGGCTCCCATTCTCATTGATTAGGGTCTGGCATGCACTTGTCTGCTCATAAGCTCCTGCCTTCAGCATCTGTAGTGACTTAAATGCTGCTGAGTGACAGGTCTGCGCCACAGGGAGGATGGCAACCTTGTTGTAAAATGAACGGCCTTGTTCTTCCCTTCTCTCCTGGGCAGGGTCCCATGTAGACACACAGGCTGGCCCCCTTCCCTTTGCTCTCTCCACCTCCCTCCTCTCTCCCCCCTCGTCTTCTCCTCTCCTCTTCTCCCCCCCCTTCCCCCCCCCCCCTTCTTTCCTCTTCCTCCTTCCTCTCTTATGTTCTCTGGGTCCTTCTCTCTGGTTCCAGGTCAGGATCCAGGCCATCTGCTGGGCCTTCTCCTGCTCCAGCAGTCACCGAGGGCCTTGGCTCAGCCTGCCAGCTACTCAGGGCATCCGCCTCGAGGAGTAATTCAGCTCAGGGACTCGGGGCGAGGAAAAGGCCCTAATTCCCTTAGAAGCCTACAACCTGAGGGGGTGGGTGTCCTTAGCAGAACACTAAGGCCTCCGCAGGCTACCCCTGTGCATCCGGGAGCAAGAGGACCTTCCCCACTCTCCCAGCCTCCCCTGCCCCCAAGAAAAATGGTTTCGTGCGAGTGAGCGCAGAGCACCCGGAGGCAAATATAATAATGAATTTATTATGAAGCCACTCATGCTCCTGAGATCACGTGGCACCGCACAGCCTCCTGCCTGGGTCTCTGTACAGGGTGACCCAGCCTTGTTCAGGCTGCGGAAGCATCCCCCTTTAGGTGGGGGCACAGGGGCCCCAAGCCAGGGGGGAACGCCCTTTATTTGTTCACAAACATTTCTTCCTGCGGTAATGAAAAATTACCAAGAGGGGTGATTAGAGAATGCGAGTCCAGATTGCGCACCGGCCCGAAAGTGAAGCCCCCGCTGGGCCCAGCCTCGCGGGGTGTAATTACCCCAGGGGGAGCCGTCAGGGGCAGGGGCGGACTGGTGCTTGAACTGGGAGCCAGCAGAAAATTCATCTCAGCTATTAGCTTGTAATTACAGAGCATGGAGGGAGCAGGCCTGAGGTCTGGAGCCGGGAAGAGCAGGGATGAAAGGAAGTGGTAATTATGGGGTCCACGGGAGGCCGCGAGGGAGGGAGGGAGAGGGGGGCTGAGTGCTGATTAATAAGGCTCCTCCACTGTGGGGCGGCGAGGGAGCAGGAGCCAGGACCACGTTCAGTGGGGGGGCGGGGGGGCTCCTCAGTGTGTAAACCCGGCTGCCGGAGCCTTTGCCCGGCGTGCCCCCTGCGGGGTCTGTTCTGTAGAACACAGAGCAAGGTGGGGGGGTTCCAGGAAAATGCCCGGGGGTTCCAGCAGGCCCACCCCTCACACTTGCATCTTCCTTTCTGTTTTGCCCTTTTTCTTTCTTTCTTTTCTTTTTTAAAAAGCTTTGTGCCGCTTCTGGTCATGTTAAAAACGCAGGCAGAGGAGAGAAAAAAGTATCGATTAAAGACACCACAGTTAGTTAGAGGGAGTAGAGGCCAACGCCCCCCCTGGTTCCAAGCCTGGGCGGGCCATCCTGCCTCTCCAGACCCTCGCTTCGGTGGAGTGGCGGCCTGGTCACCTGTGGGTGCTGCTAGCCCGGGCGGGGGGGGGTCCTCTCTGCCTGCCCTCACTCAGCCTTGGGCTCTGTTGGGCCAGCCCTAGAAAGGCCCGGGGGCAGGGGCTCAGAACAGTTGAGGGGTCCTGGTGGCTTGAAGCGGCTCAGGAGCTGTTGGATTTTGCTTCTGGGGGTCTGGCTGTGCTGGCTCTTTTCTCCCACGGAGAGGGCACGACTGAGGGGGGCAGGAGGCCCAGTCTGGAAACACCAGCCTGTGATGCAAATGAGAAGGCCCCGGAAACCAGCTCATTCTCCTGTGGAGTCAGATGTATGGGGAGAGCTCGCACAAGGCAGAGAGGAGCCGGCCCTGCCTCCCCGGGCGCCCCCAGCCCTCATCCATCATTGGCCTTCATGCAGCAGAGCTCATTCCCAGCTGTTAGGATAATGAATTTACATGAGCTGATAATGTAGACAAGAATTCAGTCAATGGCCAGAAGCGGCAGAAGTTAATAAATACCTCTCTAATGAGGGCAGGGGGAGTAGGCACCCCAGGGCTTCCTAAGGGTGCAGGGGCCGCCTCCAGGCTCCCCCCACCCACCCCTGGGCCTCCACAGTCACAGTGCCTGGCCTCAGCTGGACAACAGCTGTGTGTGGGAGTCCCAGGTCCACCTTTCTGTGCAGGACCTGGGGAGGGGGGAAGCGCAGCAAGCAGCCCTGAGTGACCCCTGGCCTGTACTAAGGAAGGAGTGGGGGGTTCTCACAGCCCCCCCCCCCCCCCCCCCCCCCCCCCCCCCGCCGTTTGGCCTGGTCTTTCTGTCCTAGGTGTGAGAGAGCTGCCATTGGGCTGCGGGTGTCCCCCAGACCCCCTGCTGAGACACACAAGCTGAGGAGGAATGCTAATTTTAGATGCCTAATGAAGCTGCTCGTTTGGAATTCTATTTTAAGTGACCTGACATCAGCAGAGCAGCTTTCCTGGCTCATAGCTCTTGGAGCCCATGGCTGACACCATGGCAGGGACGCTGGCTATGGGGGACCCCACAGGAACCCAAGGGGGCTATACAGGCCACTGGCCAGGTTTGGGGAGCAGGTGCCAGGCTTGTCTGAAGATGGGGAGGGCAGGTTCCGGGTCGGGAGGAGGGGTGTCACTGGATGCCAGCGGGAACTTGATGACATTCAGGTGGTGGCTGACCCAGGAGAGGAAGGAGAGGCAGATCTGGTGGTCGAGGGGGGCTGTAGGTGAGGGTTTGGGTTCCATTTCCAGCAGAGACGCCCCAGTTCCCTTGGCTTCTGCACCTGGCTGGCGGCCCTAGTCGGGGACACACCCCCATGCTCCTTCTGGCTGTGCCAGCTTCATGCAGGCGCGTCTCCATGGCTTTGAGGGTCCCCGTGTTTGGAAAACCTGGTTCACTGCACAAATACTAGAACAGAGAAAGTTTACAAAGGCTAAAAAAGAGATTTGCTCCTCTTGCTGAAGATACCCACCACTGCCATAAGGGACACGTGACATTTTGGGGTCTGGCCTAGGATTTGCCCTGTGGCACCACCTGCCCATCCAGCTCCTCTGTGCCCTCCTGCCCAGCATTGGCAGCTGGCAGTCACAGCATGTTCACCTGAGTTGCCAGCTGGCCAGCCTGTCACATGGCCACTGGGCAGTGACCTCGCATCTGCTCCCCCAGCCTCTGGGACCGGTCGTTGGGAGGTGCCGCATTGCCACTGCCCATCCTCGCTTCCCAGCTCCTCCCCGTCGGCTGTGGCAGTGTACATGCGGGGTGGGCTCCTGTCTCCTGGCCCCAGAATGGGTCTGGATCTGGGCCCTGACCCTGTAAGCAGGATGTAGGTGCTGTGCTTGAGTAACCGGTCTGCTGCTTATCATGTTAGCCCTTCGATCCAAGCCTGCCCTTCCCCATCTGTAGAATGGGCACAAAGACACCTTTGTCTTAGGGTATTTGGGATTTAAAGCGGTGGCCACATCTCTAAGGGGTGGGGAGGAAGGGGTGATTGATGGCATCAGAGAGGACTCTGTGGGTAAAGGCGCATAGTAATTCTTTGCAGATGGTTGAACTTCTTTTTCCATTACAGCCGGTATTCAATATTATGTTAGCTTCGGATATACAGCATCATGGTTAGACAGTCAGGTGGTTGAACTTCTTGGGCTTCAAGAAAGAAGGGAGATAAGGACAGATGAAGAGGGTGGGTCTTGATGAGACGAGTAGACAGTGACACTCATGGATGCTGCATAACAAACTGTCCCAAACTTAAACAACAGCCAGGGGCCCGGGAGCAGCCGAGCTGGCGGTTCTGGCTCAGTCTGCAATGAGGCTGTCATCCAGCTGTTGCCTGGGCTTGTGTGTCTTCTGGAGGCTTGACGGGGGCTAGCAGAGCAGCTGCCAGGACGGCACCTCACACAGCTATAGACGCGAGGGCGTGGCCGCTGAAACGTGTGTCGAGTGAGCTGCTGTGGTAACAAATACGCCAGCGCAGGGCACGTGTGTACACCTTTGGTCAGACTTCATGGCAGGTCTCAGACTGGGCAGGTGGGGTCATAAGTGGTGAGAGTGCTGTGTCTGAGCCCAGGAAACGGGGTTCAAGTCCTAGATGTGCTGCCTAACGGTGTGGCCTTCAGCTCCTGGCTACACTTTCCCCACTTGCACGCTGCTGGCCTCGGAGCGATGCCGGAGGCCGTGAGGAGGGGGCGCAGGGAGGGATGGTAAGTGGCGGCTCCTGGGCTGTCCTGAGAGGTGACCCGAGGATCTGTGTGACCTCTGAGGATTGCTGAGATGTCCCCTGGGTGAGGGAGCCCTAGGGCCCCGCCTCACACACCTTATCTGCCAAGTGACCCTTCCTCTGAACACCTTGGCAGGACCTGGTGGACTTGAGGCTCTGCTTGGGGCCACTTAGCATCTATAGACAACCCCCCAATTGATGCACTGAGTGTGGGTGCTGAGCAGGACCCTGAGGACTTGTGGACTGCCCACACCAGCTCTTGTGTGTAGGGACACATCTTTGGTGTCCCCTGTGGGCAGCAGGACAAGAGCCCTGGTCCCCAGTGTCCTGGGTGTCAGCCTTCACCAGCTGCTGCTGCTGCCCGCTCAGGGTCATGGAACTGGCCCTCTGCCCGAGGCCTGCATGCCAGGCTGGGCCTGGCTATCCCCAAAGCCTGGGGAATGCAGCAGCAGGAGGAGGGGTAGCGTTGGGGTACCCACCCCAAGCAGTGCACAGACTTCTGACACCGCCTCGCCTCTACCCCTCAAAGCCCCAGGTGGGGCAGTAGGCAGCCTCTGGCCTGGTTTGCTGAGCCTGACCTGTGTGGCCTTGGCCAGACCCCTCATCTGTCCAGACCTAGGAGCAGGGTTTTTGCCCCAGTTGGCTGAGGGGCTGTATAATAACAAGTGATCCTTGGTGTGTGGCTGCCCTGCTCTGAGGCCCAGCACATGAATTAGCTACTGGAATCCCTCCGGGACTCACCTCAGTGAGGTGGACTTTCTCCTTATCTCCATTCTACAGACCAGGGGGTTGAGGCTCAGAGGTGAAGGGACTCGCCTCAGGGCTGCAGGGCCAGGATGGAGCCCCAGGCGCCTGGCCGCTGAGTCAGTGCTGAGCCCTCACCTCCAGGCCCCTGCGTTCTGCTGACTCGTGGCCTTGTCCGCACCTCCCATCCTCTGTCCCTGCTGCCCATGGGAGGGGGGAAGGACACTAAAGGCAGCCTGGGGCCAAGCCTCTGGAGCACGGTGTCCATGTGCGCACTGGTCCTGGAGGGGCTGGCTGGGCGCCGGGTTGGCTGAGAAAGGACTCTCGTCGGGACCTGTGCTTTCTGGCCATCAGGCTGCTGGGAGCAGGGACCCTGGTTCTTGGTTTCTCTGCTGGGTTTTAGGTGACTGGACATGTGGCTCCCTCTCCCCACCCCACCCCCGCCCTTCCAGAAAGAGGAGGACACCAGGGTCAGCCACGGGTCGCTGCCTGGGCCACTCAGTGGGGCTGCTGCCGTGGGCGCTGTGCCCACGTGACCCGCCGGCAGCTGGGAAGCCAGCCTGCTGGCAGTGGGCACAGGGGCTCTTGAGGGGGTCCTTTGTTCCCGAAGTACAAGCCCTCACCCGAAAGAATGGTGTTCCCTCGAGCTCGCGCCTGCCTCAATATTGTCTTTTATGCGTCAGCTGCTTCTCCCACCCCACTGCCACCGCCATGTACCCGGCCCTCGCCGAGACATTCTTCCTGCCTAGCGGGGACTGAGGGCACCAGCATGGCCTGGCTCTCTGGGGCTCAGGGCTAGGGCGTGGGTTCAGGGGAAGTGGGTGGGCTGGTCTTGGGGGCCTGCCCCTGTGGGGGACCCCTGTGCTCAGCTGGCCGCATGGGGGGGGGGTCATGGAAGCAGGTTCCAATCAGACCCGTGTAGACTTGACACAGAACCCTGCAGAGGTGAGGCGGGCTCTGGGTGGGGGGGATCACAGCCTGGGGGGCCTTGTTCCCATGCTCCTGCCCTGCGTGTTCTTGGATTTCTGTGGTTGTGCTTGCCCCACCCCCACGCTGCCAAGGACCCCCTTCCCAGATGACTCCGCCGCCTTCCTGGGCCTCTGTCTGGGGGTTGGAAGGTAATTTGCTCCTTCCTGCGCATGACCTGTTGCCCCTGCCAGCTTCGAGGCCGCTGGCCTTGATTTACTCCCCTGGACTCGCACCGCAGTGAGGGAGCAGGGGCTGGGTCTGGGCAGGTGGCCCCAGAGGCAGGAAATGTTCGTGGAGAACTTATTTATGGCATCCTCTCCCGCCCGAGACAGAGCTGGGCCTGACGGATGGGGCGGGTGGCCGGGGGGAGGTCCCACCTCCTCCTTGAATGGGCCTGGAGAGGCCGGGCCTGTGATTAGGTGGCCAGGTCCTCCTGCGTGGCGTTTGAGGTCACCCCAGTGGGCGGCAGCTCCGTGGCCGGCATGGCCTGACCCTTTTCCCCTGTGGGGAGGGGGTTGCCTTGCTGACGACGGTTAGATCTGCAGTTCTGAACCTTGAGCTTCGCCAGGCAGGGTCTGCACCTAGTGAGGGAGCGCGGCGGGGTTTGGATGCTGTGCTCTGTCCCCGACTCCTCCCTCCATCGTCGACGTGGCCCACCCTCCACGGGCCGTTCTCTGGGACCATTCAGGATCCCTGGGTGGCTTTGGGACTCGGGGGGGCATGGTGGCGACAAACAAGGCCTCCAGCCACCTGCCACCTCCGTGCACTGGCCCGCGCCCCGAGATTTCTCCCTGCCCAGCAGGGACTGCGGGCACCAGCATGGCCTCGCCCCTGGGCTGTGTGTTCAGGGGAAGTGGGTGCGCTGGTCTTGGGGGCCTGCCTCTTTGGGGTCCCCACGCCCAGTCAGATTCAGGGTCTGCACTGTCTTTCTGTTTCCATTTTTCTGAAATGGGGACGGTAACAGTGCCGGCCTCACCAGCATCCCAGGGGCCTGGCAGCAAGTTAACCGGGAGTTGCTGGCCTGCTTGTCGTTATCACTGTTAGTCCGGCTGGCCCTTCCCCTTGCCTCAGTCTCCCTCCCCCAGGCCTGCTCAGGGATGATTCTGGTGCCCTCACATTCTCCCAGGCTTCCCAGTGGCCCTGGCGAGGTTGTAGGATTGGGCAGGTCGAGCCATTGGGGTCCTGGGCGTATACCTCGTTCTTTAAACATGGATGCAGGCGGGTGGGGGTGTCCCTGGACCCTCGGGCCAATTCTCTCTGCGGCACTGGCTCTGTCTGCTTTGCCTGCTATCCTCTGGGGCCACCCGGGCTGCTCCTGCTCCCTGCATGTCGCCTGCTGGCCAGACCCCTGAGCCCCGGACCCCGCGCTGGTGCTGGCCTCCTGCTCTCTGGGTGACCTCTGGTTCTTCTCTTCCTGTTTCAGGCATGAGCCATGAGCCCAAGTCCCCTTCACTAGGAATGCTTTCCACCACGACCAGGACCACCGCCACCGTCAACCCCCTCACCCCCTCGCCGCTCAATGGCGCCCTGGTGCCCAGCGGCAGCCCCGCCACCAGCAGTGCGCTGTCGGCCCAGGCCGCGCCGTCTTCCAGCTTTGCCGCTGCGCTGCGCAAGCTCGCCAAACAGGCGGAGGAGCCCAGAGGTAAGAGGCGCTCGCCGGCCACGCCGCGGGAGGGAGAGGAGCCCGGGCCTTCCCGCCGGCCGCGAAGCAGCTGGTCCCCGAGCAGGAGCCAGGGCTGCAGCCCCCTCCTGGTTTTCCCGTGCTGGTTCTGTCTGGCGGGAGCAGCGCGGTGAGCTGCCCGGCCAGCGAGCCCACCAGCCATGGGCACCTCTGCTTGGCTTCTGCTTTCGCTCTGTCCCTGCCTCTGTCCTTTCTTGGCTCCAGGAGTCACCGTGGGGGGTCAGTGGGGGGATGTGCACCCGGCTGAGGAAGGAGGACCTACTGGGCCCTGACCCTCCTCCCCAGGAGCCCACTCCCCAGGTCACCTGTCCCTGGAGATCCATGTGGCTCTAGGCTCTGATACCCACCCCCCATGTGTCAGGGAGCAGGCTCTGGAAATGTGAATGGTCCTGGAACAGGGTTTCTGGGGCAGCTCCCCCACTCACTGAAGCAGGGATTGCCTGGTGGCATGGACAGGGGTTGGTGTCCCCGAGCGGTCCAGAGCCCTAGCTCCTGGTGTTTTTTGGGCAGTGACGTGCTGTGTGACAATGGCAAACGCTGACCCTCTCTGAGCTTCCCTCTTCTTGTTTGAACCCTGAGGCTCTGTGCCTCTGGCTTCGGGTACTCCTCAGGATGAGCGTCCTGCTTGCCCGTGTTAGTTCTGGGCAAGGGCAGCTGGTTCGACGAGTGGGGGAAGGGCAGTTTTCACCGAGCTGCCAGGAGACCTGGGCCACTGTGGATTCTGGTCCAGGCCTCTCAGACTTCCTTGGACTTACTACCAGGAAGCGGGGGGCCCACATCTGGGGCAGAGAAAGTGGGTGCTCTGGGTGCCTCTGCCTGTCGTCTGCCTCGCCCCAAAGGTCCAAGACTTGGTTGGCATCTGGGTTCCAGGGCCCTCGGGAGCACCCCGGAAACACGTGTGAGGAAGGAGCCGTGTGTTCCCATGGGCTCTGTGGTCTCAGCTCAGCTGAACAGACATTTGCCCTGACCTGGGCTTACTGGGGGTTCTTCCAGTTCTGGGATCTCGTCCCTTCCCAGGCCCCGTGTGCTACCTGGTTTGGGGATGGAGGAGGATTGTGGGGGGAATGAGCTTACAGTTGATGGGCAGGATGGCATTGGCCCAGGAGGGAGGACCACTGGGGCCTGCGTTCACGTCCACTCCCTGAGGGCTGCTCCGCCCATGTGGGCAGTGTAGCTACCAGCAGACCTTCCACGTCGCTGCATGCACCCCCGCCCCCCTGCATGCCGGCCTGGGGACTCCATGGCCACTTCTGAGCGACAGGCTGCAGGACGTGACTGCGTCAGTGTCAAGAGGCCTGGCTGCCTGGGGTCACAGTGCACCCACCACCCAGGTGAAGAGCAGATGCCCAGAGGAGGCAGCCGGCTGAGCTCTCTGCCTAGACCCATCGAGGCCCCAGAGCAGACGGCCGGGCAGGCTGCAGGGCGCCCGGGGAGCCGCGCACATAGCTGGAGCTGAGGCCCGGGCTCTCCTCAGAGCCAGTGAGGAGCCCTGGGGCAGAATTTGCCCAGCGGCTCCCTGCTTCGCCTCTTCTCTAAGAGCGTCCGGGAGACAAAGAAACGGCTGGCGTGGCTTTCAAAGCAGCATGTGGGAGGACGCTGGTCCCGCCTGGGCTGAGTCACCCCGAGTGTCAGGGCTTCAGCAAGCAGCTGTGTCCACTCCCGGCCCGCTGGGCTCGAGTCCCAGAGTGACACCCCACATCTGCAGAGGATACGGCAACCAAAGGGCACACGTCCCTCCGTGCCAAGGCAGGTGGTGGGGAGGCCTGCAGATGCGGGCCCACGTGTGCGCGGGGGGCAGGGAGCAGGAGCTGCCTCAGCGCCTCTGTGGCTCCTTGCCAAGGCCCCGGGCCGGCCCAGCGTCTGGCGCAAGTAGTGGCCCAGGAGGCAGCCGGTGCGCTAGAGGCTGCTGGGCTTCACTGGCTGGGAACAAAGTGTGCTGCGCCGGGGGTCAGACTCCGTGGCTACAGCTGGGTGTGTCGTGTGACGCCCTGGGAAGTGTCAGAAGAGGGAGTAGGTGACCCACACGGGCCTGAGCTCTTACCGTTTCCGAAGCGTGGTGTCGCCATTACTTATTGAGGCTGTTCCCCCTGTTCTGCTGAGAAAGCTGCGGTTGGGGTGGGACCCGGCATCTGTGGGACTTGGAGCAGTGTTTGGACCCAGGATGGTCTGCTTCTCAAGCTCTGCGGTGTGTGTGCCTTGGCCTCGTCGCCTTGTACCTGGTTGTGGCAGCCACGGGCACAGGAGAGTGCTCGCAGCCATGGCAGTGAGCTCAGCGCGCAGTTCTCTGTCCGGTCAGCCCTGGTCGGGGCCTTGCTGTAAAGAAATGAGACGCTCGGTTAGCCTGTGGCCCCTCTTGTGGGTCACACCCGTTTTTCTCACTGCGTCACCCTTGCTCTGACCTTGCCGTCTCCATCTGCAGAACTGGCTGGCAGCCCAGAAGCGGCCCGAGAGGTCAGGCCGTGAGCTAGGATCCCCCCGCGGTGCCCTGCCCCGGGCCGGCTCTCCGAGTCCTAGAGAGCGGTCAGGACCGCCGGCCTGCGCGGTGACCTCACAGGGAAGGAGGCCCCTTCCCCCCCGTTGTTCAGAGCTCTCAGTAGTCTGTGCCTCCCTGGAGGGTGTGGGGAGAAAGGGGGCAGCTTCTGGAAGCCGGGGGCAGTGAGGCACGGAGGTGCAGGGGCAGCCTGTCCCAGCTCCCCTGCTCTGCCTCCCCGGACAACCAGGGGACTTCGCGTAGGCTTGGCGAGGGGTTAGACTTGTTCATTTTTTAAGATAAAAGTCACCCTTTCGAGGGCACAGCTCTGACTTTTAGTGTATTCGGAGTTCTGGAAAGTTCTGTAATCATCACCATTAGTTCCAGCACATTTGCATCATCCCTAAGAGAACCCGGGACCCGTTGGCCGCCACTCCGCCATGGGGGTGCTCTACTGGATGTTACCTCTGTGGGGCCACAGTGCAGGACTTCCTGCCTCCCCGTGACAGCGCCCAGGCGCGTGAAGAGGCACCCCTTAGTCACAGCAGTGATGTTTACTGAGCGCTGGCTACGTGCTCCCCCGCCCGTTCTCAGCATAGCCCTGGCCCCTGCTCTCTGGTTTGTTGATGGACGACGACGTAGAGCAGCAGAGGACTCATCAGGGTCACAGGACACTGCCACCTGCTGTTTCTCCCACCAGGCCAGCCCTCTTGTCTCTGAGGGGCCCCCTGGACAGTGGGGTGAAGGGCCCTCCTCCTCCCGAAAGTGCTGGCGTCTCAGCGTCTGGGGATCCCCTCAGGCAGAGGTGCTGGAGCCAGAGCCGCTTCCAGATCTGCACAGGCCCTCGCCCGCCCCACCCCACCCCACCCCTCGGGCCCCACGGAGAGCTGACCCTCCCGGCTTTGGCTCTGTGAGCCCCAGGCTGCCCGATCGCCTGTCCCTGTCGCAGCCTGGACCGCATCCGGTTCACCTTTGACCCTCCCCGCACCCCTCCTCCGCTGTGAAAGTGTCATCTTATTTTGAGCCACGACCACACTGTCCCCTCTGCTTCTCCAGCTAGTAATGCCTTTCCTCGCGTGTCCCAAGGGTGTGGTTTAAAAGTCCAGTTCAGAGGCAGTGACCTGGGCTCTGTCTGCTGGACCCGAGAAAGGCTGCCGGACAGGACAGCGGGGAACCTTCTCTTCCCTGAGACTCCCAAGCAGCATTCTTTCCATTGCCGCAGAACCGGCCTGATCAGTCCCCTGTGGCTGGGCGCCATCCCTAGGGGCCAGATGCCTGCTGCGCCTGGACTGCTTGACCCTTTACCCCCCCGGGGCGGGTGCTATCGAGCGATTAGTGGATTCCGGTTCACGTCCTGGCTGTGCGACCCCGGCCCTGTCACCTTACCCCTGTCTTTTCTCCGGATGAAGATAACATCTCTGCCTCATAGATTTGGGTGATTCAGCAGGAACACGCTAGCGCCAGGCACAGCAGCTGGTGCCGTGAATGAGGGCCACCAGCGCTGTCAGTTCCTCTCTACCGGACTACCGCCACCACCCCCACCCCCACCACTAGGACCACCACCCTCCCCTCTGCCCCCTCCCCCTCCAGAAGCACAGCCTGCGCCTCGAGGGCCTCCCTGGGAGGGGCCTGGGAAGGAGGTGCCTCCATGGGGGGCGGGGTGCTCCTGCTGGACACTGGCTGCTGCACCCGGGTCTCAGCCTGGGAGGCAGAGAACCTGGCCCGGCCCGGCTGGGGTCAGCCATTGCCGCCACAGCTGGCCCTGCCTGTGCCGATGGCATGGGCTGTGTCCAGGCCCAGGTGGTCTCTCTGCTTCCCCAAGTCCCTGGTGTTTACTCCTAGGGGGAAAGGGGGCCCACGGGAGTGACCTAGCCCACACCACATTCTGGAAGGAGCCTCGGGCTACAGGTTTGGGTGTAAATACCAAGTTTGGGTCTGACCCCAATGCACCCATGGGACCCTTGGTCAGTGACAGGCCAAGGGGCCCCACCTTGGACTGAGGTGTCACGCAGGCAGTGCCGTGATGTCTGTCGTCAGCTCCTGGAGCCCGTCCCTCATTACCTGCCCATCAAAGCAATGTCTCCGGGCCACTCGGCCTTTCCTCCGCCTTGGGAGCTGCTAGGCCAGTTCCAGCCTTGGGCTGGCCTCCCCCGCTTGCCAGTCCCCCTACCAGATCCTCTTCTGGACAGAAACCATGGCGCCCCCCCCCCCCATAGGTGTCTGAAGCCCCAGCTTGGGCTTTGGAATGAGTCCCAGGCAAGGAGTCCCAAGACCCCTGTCAGCCTCCTCCAGGGCTGGCAGGGCGTGTTGGGTGTCCCCAGTCGTCCCGTGGGCTTGGACGTGCTTGCTGAACAGCTGAGTGAGGGTACGAGACGGTCTGTTCACCCTTTGGCTCTGCCTGGCCCTGGCTGGGGTCACGTAGCTGCTCGCCCTGCCCTAGAGCCTCCTCAGCCTGACCCTCCCCCTCTGCACCCCACAGAGGGCGAGTCTGGTGGCCTGTGTCCCAGCCGTCCGGAGCGTGACAGGGCAGCTTGCACAGCTGCGTGGCAGTCTGCTCGCCTCCGCCGCTGCGGCACCTCCCGCGGGGCTGCTGAGGGCAGGGCGCCTGCGTCCTCACACGGGGGGCAGGTGCCTGAGACACCGGGGCCTGTGCACGTCCAGGGACACATCAGGCCGATCCGAACTCGTCCACTCTTGTCCCCGCGCATCTTGCAGAGGCTGATGGTCGCAGCACATGGGTCCTCGGCCCACGGAGAGGGCCTGGGGCTCGGCTGTGGGTGGGATCTCCGCAGGCAGCTGTGGCCTGGGGGCCTTCTCTGTGGCCGGGTGCTGGGCGAGGTGGAGTGAGCAGGGGTGGGCTCTGAGGCCACGTGGGCCCATCCACGTCCCCGGCGTCTTCCAGCAAAGCGTCCATGTCGGCGCGTGACGTTGCCGCCCCGAGCCTGGGGGACGGGCGAGCGGCCGCGCCCCGCTGGCATCTGCCCTGAGCACAGGCACCATTTTTGTCGCCTGTGAGAGAAATGACCAAGCCACCATGGCTTTCTTCGCATCAGACCTGAGGAGGTTGACAAGGAAGGCAATGGTGGCAGCTGGACTTGAATTTCTAGCTGTCGTTCAGGTCCAGAGCCCCGGGCGCTGGGTCCCCAGCCAGCTTCCTTCCCCATGTCCGTTGGCTGCCTGCCTCGTCTTGTCCCTGGCTTTGCAGGCGGGTCTGGTTACCGCTGCGCCCCTGGAGCCGCCCGGAACCAAGGTCTGGCCCCCGAGTCCCAGGGCGGCTGTGACTGCCCAGCCAGCCTGAGGGGGGCTCTCCTGCGCTGCTGCCACGGAGCAAATGGGGAGGAGGGATGCCACCTGGCGCTCTCGCCGCTCGCGTGTGTGTCAGCCGCGCGGCTGGCAGGCTTGGCGAGGTGGCATCTCCCTGTGGGTGTCTCCAGCCCCATCTGTCTCTGCGCAGGTGTGAGCTCCGGCAGGGGCGCCCTCAGCGCCTCTCTCTTCTCTTCTGTCTGCTGGGCTGGGGTTCTGGAGGCAGGTGGGCAAGGGAGGCCGCACCCGGAGAAAACGCAGCCCTGGGAAGGGGCAGCAGGCATGCCGGGAGCTGAGCACCGGGAGAGGCGGGGGGGAAGGCCGGGGAGCGGGGGGAGGCGAGCAGAGCAGTGGACCGGCGGGTGATACCAGCTCTGATGTTAAGAGCTTGGCCTCCCCTGGCTGTGATGATGCACCAGCGACTTTCCCTGTCACCCTCAGCCCCCTCTGCCTCCTCGCCCTACTTCCCCTGCCACCCTGGTGTGCCCCCCTAGGCTTCTGCACCCTGACACAGCAGCATTGCCCCTCAATTCAGGAGCCTGCTGACCTTCCCAGTCCTGCTCACCAGCAAGTCATTGGCCCTGGAAAGGCATTTGGTGGTAAAGATCTGCATCGCACCCTTGCTCGTGTGGGTTTAGTGACAGTCACATGGCAGTAAGTTAGGTGCAGGAACGGGGTGGGGGCCGTGGAGTAGAGTGGGGACTCCGACTGTCCCCCTCTCCTCCCACCCAGGGAGAAGCTCCAGGTGGAGGTGGGAGTGTCCTGTGCCCGGCCGTCCCCTCTGGGCCAGGCCTGCTGTGAGTCCAGAGGGTTCCCACCCCATCCCACTGCCCCATGCTTTCGACGGGGACTTCGTTTCCTTGACCCCGCGCTCCCGTTCCCTCCAGCATAGGCTGGCCTTTCATTCCCAGTCCACTCTTCCTGTTTCCTTGGGGACCTTTCAGAGGAAGGCATCGGAACCCACACTGGGACAGTCCAGTCCAGTTTCTGTCCCACTCCACAGCCTGCGGGCTGGGAGGCTGCCTTCAGGTCCCACAGCCCCTTTGGACCTCACAAGTGAAGGGGTAGGGCTGACCGATGGCCAGACCCCTTTCCGGGTCCAAATGGCATGAGCCCACCCGGCCAGGGTTCCTGCATCCTGGGCGGGGCTGGGGATGGCAGAGGAGCATCCTGGAGAGAGAGGGGCTTGTGGGAGGCTGTCTCCCAGTGGGTCCGCTGCCTACACCAGGCCGAGGGCTCACGCAGCCCTGCATCCATCGGTGGCAGCCAGAGTCATGGTGTGCCCACGGTCGTGAGGGTCTGACAAAGTTCTCACTGCGTCAGGTCGGCCCAGAGACCAGAACAGATGCAGAAACAGGGGAGCGGAGGGGCCAGGTAAGCAGAGCACAGAGGACCCCCGGTTCCCTCCCATCCGGGCTCTGGGTCTCAGTCAGGCCTGCACGGGGGCAAAGCTCAGCTGGGAGGGATCCATGCTGCTCTGTTGCTCACTTGCAAATTGGTAGCAGCTGCCTCCTGCTGGCTTCCCAGCTGCCCATGCGGTGCTGCCCTGCCAGCCCCGCATGCTTCTCAGGATGATGTCCCCACGGTCCATTTTTAGAGAAAGATCAGGTGGTCACCGTCGTCTTCTCTCCTCTCTGTCACGCCCCCAAGCTAGGCAGCCTGACTCAGTGCAGGGTCAGGCCTGGGGTGGACAAGGGCTATTTGGTGTGACTGCGACCAGCCCTTGCCCTCTGCACCATGCAGCGTCCCAGGCCAGGGCGGTCCTTAGTGACATAGACATCCTTGTTAAGGGCATGCAGTTGGCGCTCAATAGTTACTGCGTGGCTGGTTAAGTGCATGTCTAGGAGAGCGGACAGGCTGCTGCCGTGTTGCAGCCTTATCTCCAGGCCTCCCTCCCCTCCCCTCGTGGCATCTTTGGGGTCTCAGCTGTTAATTACATGTGCCCAGGCGGCCTGAGGCGCTAATCCTCGAAGTCAGGCAACAGAGGTGACACTGAGCGCTCTGCCTCTTGTCATCTCCAATCCGCACGCGTCCACTGACTCCTGCCGCATGCCTCCAGTTAATTACAGCGATCACGGCCCTGCCGCCGCCACCGTGAGAACAGGGTCGGTGGCCGCTCGCTAATTGGCGGGTGCGTGGCCAGGGATCGAAGGCCTGCTCGGCTGGCTACTGACAGCCGGGCCCCCAGGGACTGGGCACTAACTGTGGATGGCCTCCCACCGCCCCCCCCCCCGCCCCCTGCTTAGAAAGGGGGCTGATCTGGAGACTAATGATGCTGGGTGGTGTGCGGGGCAGAGAGCGGGCAGGGGCCCGGGCCCTGAGTCTCCCGGGAGTTCCACCATCCCCTGCGCTGTCGGGCGCTCCTGTCCCCAGGGGAAGCGTAGGCGCCTCCCTCCCTGAGGCCCAGAAGCTGGTGCAGGCTGGGGCTCAGGTGTCTGGGCTCATCTTCCCTAAGCCTGCAGGACAACAGTCTATCTGGCCTTTGACCCCAACTTGGCCTCCGGGCAGCTGCAGCCTCTGCCTTGATGATGGGGGCTCTTGGTGTGTTTGTTTTATTTCTTTACATTTTTGGCTCCAGAGCATAAATGTGCACCCTCCCTCCACTCACAGGCAGAGTTTAGACAGGGTTTCCCAGAGTGCAAGCTGGGCGCACAGTAGGTCCTTCAGGCAGCCAAGTATCTGAGGCTTTATGAGCAGTGGTCACATTAATACCACTCACAAGGTGACACTCCCAACTATCGTTGATGATGATGGATCAAGAAAATGGGGTCCCTGCACACAGTGGAATATTATTCAACCATGGAAAGTGTGCAGTCCTGACACAGGGTGCGTTGGCTGACCCATAGAAACATCATGTGAGAGAGAGAAGCCGACACAAAGGCTGCGTGTCGTATGGCCCCATTTACACGAAGCGTCCAGCATGGGAAAGCCATGGGGACAGAGAGCAGATCGGTAGTTGCCAGGGGCTGGGCGAGGGGAGAGTGCTAATGGGCAGGGAGTTTCTTTTGGGGGTGAAGAGAACGTTCTAGAATTGATGGTGGTAATGGTTGCACAGTTGGGAATATATTAAAAACCACTGAATCCACAAACTTGATATGGGGGAGATCTTTGGTGTGGGAGTCATATCTCAATAAACATGCCACAAACCAGAAGAAGGAGACTGGTAGAGATTCCATGGACATTTCTTTTTTAAAGAGCAAGAGCCCTGCCTAGTAGTTTTTATTTTTCCAAAATTTTTAAATAGGCTTTTTATCCAAATACTAGAGGCCCGGAGCACGAAATCCATGCACAGATAGGGTCCCTAGGCCTGGTCGGCTATCAGGGTCCATCTGTGGGGTGACCGCCCGGCCGATCGGAGGAACACCCACCTTGGCTGGTCGGGGGCCTGCAGGCTGGGGGCAGCTCCCACGTCGAGTGTCTGCCCCCTGGTGGTCAGTGCCTGTCATAGCAACCGGTCATTCCCCTGGTCTTTCTGCTGTTGGGTCGATTTGCATATTAGGCTTTTATTATATAGGATAAATACCTACAGAAGAGTGCACAAACTATAAGCGTCCAGTGAGACAAATTTGCAGAGTGAACCACAGGCTGGAAACAGTGAAGCCCCGCCCCTCTCTGTTGGGGCGGGTGGTGGATAGCAGGTACAACTGCATTCAGACCCTGTACCTGCGTTTCTCATTTTTCTTCACTTGGTGGTGTTTCTGTGACTCCCTCTGTGCCTGAGGCTCTGGCTGCCTCCTGCCCACTGGGCCTGCTCTGTCCTGATACCACTTCGTTAGTCGCCAGCCCTGTTGTGCCAGGTACAGACCCAGGAGCAGGATGCCAGGCCAGGCCCTGGGCAGATAACAGAGCCTGAGGAGATGCAGGGCGTTTCCCAGGGTTGCACAAACTGGTGGGGGTCTGGATGCCTAGAAGCCGAGGGGATTTCTCCTTCCAGAAGGGGAGGTCGGTGCTGACACCTGCTTCCGCCGCCTCAGGACCCAAGTGCCCCAAGTGGGGCTCCTAGAGACAGAGGTGCCCACTTGTGCACCCTTCGAGGGGTCAGCATTTGCCCCTTGAGTTCGGATGTGAGATGGGCATCCCCAGGCCGCTACTTAGGACTGTCAGCAGCAGCCTTCATGCCAGTTCTGCCCAGACCAAGGCTGATACCCAGAATCCATACGAGAAGCGTTCAGGTGCCAGCTCCACACCCCTGGCCAGCAGAGCTCACGCTCATGCAACCCTGTGACCGTGCGGTTCGGCGGCTGCGTGCACTGTGCCCGTGGTGGGACAGGTGTGCCCTCGCCTGCCTGAGACCTGGCTCTAGGTGAATCTGGGCTGTAACGTGATGAAGTCTGGGAGTCTGGGTGCTATTCGTGGCGCTCAGATGAGGTTTGGGTCTGAGACGGGGGAGGAAGCATGAGCCGAGCGCTGACCTGGCTGAGTCCACGCTGAGGCTCTGTGTCCTTCTCTTGCAGGGTCTTCACTGAGCAGTGAGTCGTCCCCTGTGTCCTCTCCAGCCACCAACCATAGCTCCCCTGCCAGCACGCCCAAGCGCGTGCCCATGGGCCCCATCATCGTCCCTCCCGGGGGCCACAGCGTCCCTAGCACGCCCCCCGTGGTGACCATCGCCCCTACCAAGACCGTCAATGGCGTGTGGAGGAGCGAGAGCCGGCAGGTGAGTGCCCGGGGCCCGTGTGGGTGTGGGAAGGTGGCCTTCCGCAGGGGAGGACGGGATTGCGGGGTTCAAATCCCTCCCCCCCAAACCCGTGCTCTCCTGGGCCTCTGTCTTCTCTGCAACATGAGGTGAGCACAGGACCTACTGGGAGGGTCCATGCGAAGTAAGTACATTCGTGGGTGTGACTTTCCTCCAGCTGCCACCACCCAGCACCACAGACGGGCGCTTCCAGGCGTCCTCGCGGCTCTGGAGCTGGGAGTCTGAGGTCGGGTTGTTGGGGTTTCTCCTGGGGCCTCTCCTTGGCCCCTTGACAGACAGCGTCTTCTCCCTGTGTCTCCGCCCGGCCTTCCCTCTGCGCACGGCTGTGTCCTAATCCTTTCTCATAAGGACCCCAGTCTTACTGGATCGGGGCCCACCCTGATGACCTCATTTACCTTCACCACATCTTCAAAGGCCCCATCTCCAAATACGGGCACATTCTGAGGTCCTGGGGGCTGGGGCCTCCACATGAATGTGCAGGGACAGACTATAATTCCACCCGTAACCCCACGTGAAGTGCTTAAAATGGTGTTTGCGTGTCACCGGCACTTGCTCAGCAATAGTTACTATTAATACCTATTGCTCAAACCAGGAACTGAAACGGAAAAGCCAGCTCACATCTGCACGTCACGTATTTGTGGTTCTATCCTAACTGTCGGCACCCATCGAGGGGGCCCTTCCCAACACGGGGTCCCTGTGTGTGGCCGCTGCCAGGTGACCTGCCTGTGCAGACGGAGCTGGTGGCCCAGGGCTGACCCCTCCCGCTGCGCTGCCCCCGCACCTGTGCTCCCACCCGAGGAGACCTTCCTCATTAAGAGCAGTTACTGTGCTTCTGGATTCTCCTGCCAAGCTCCCTGAGGGATGGCACCACTTGGAAATACTAATTAAACCACAAAGAAAGCAGAGGGAAGGGGGAACTCCCACCTCACCCCCTCCCAGCGCTGTTCTGTGGGGGAGGGGGGGGCATCAGCGTCATCAGGCTCCATCTTGTTTTCTGCCCCGGAGGGTCCCCAAGGCACCCGTGGAAACAGCTGTGGCCTGGGACCCCCGAGTGTGGCCCTGCCTTGCCCCCACGAGGCCCCCTGTGCGCAGCTTGGAGACTGAGGGTCAGGCAGGGCTGGTAGGCGGATTCTGGCCGGAGGGGTTTGGAGCAGCCATAGCTGCCCCCTGCTCTTGGTTTGAGGGGGGCCAGGGGTCTTGCCCAGTCTCCCTGTCGGCCACCTGGCAGTCAGCCTTGACCTCCAGCCCAGCCACCTGGCTCAGACAGCTGCGGCTCCTTGCCTCTCCCCTAACTCACTCGGGTCCAGGTGGTTTCTGAGTCCTGTTGTGTCCCTGGCTGGTGACGGCTGCCACAGCCCCAAGTGTCCCCTTTGCTGCCACCCAAGAGGGGCATCTTCCCACCCACCAGGACCCAGGGCACCTTGTAAACAGTCCCCTCTGCTGCAGGCCCCTCCCCGGCTCCGCGCGCAGAAACGTGCTAACCCCAGAGAGAGGGCCGGGCCGTAGATCTGCTCCAGCCATTGGCGGGTAATGAAACACTAATGCCGCAGGGAGGCGAGAGGGAGGGAGCTGGATTAGCGGCTGATGTATGGCTCATCAGCTCAGCACAAAGGCTCAGGGAGAATGTAATCCTTCTGAGGAGGGGGCTCGGGGAGAGGCTGAGGGCCGGGGAGAGGAGCAGCTTCCTAAAGTGTAGCCAGGAGTCACGGGAGGCCTCCTGCCAGGTGGGGGGTCGGGGGCTCTGGCCCCTTCGCTGGGGTCACCCCGATTCCCCAGGTTGTGGGAGCTTGGAAAGGACAGATGAAATGAAAAATCGTCTATTTTAAAGCTAACAGGGCATGTCCTGTCTGTCTGACTGGAAACCTCTCTAATCACCAGAGAAAGAAGGATTTGCCTCCCTCCCTGCCTCCCCCTCATTCGTCTTTTCTTTCATCGCTACAGCTGCGCCTGCAGCCATGCAGCCGCGGTGCAGAAATAAAAGCTGCCCACAGATGCTCCTTGATGCGTGCCTGGCTGCCGGGGACAGCAGGGGGAGCCCAGCCAGCGCTCTTGGGGTGCTTTGGGGTGGCAGCCGAGCCTCCTAGGCTTGGCCCGGGTTGAGGACTGCTGTCTGGGCCCATCCCACCCTGGGCAGCCCTTGTGCGCCCTCCGAGCCAGGTGACCTTATTCCCAGGTGCCTGCCACAAGCTCAGCAGGACACCAGCCAGACAGAAGGCACGTGGGTCTGGCCTGCTGAGCCCCCTGCCTGCCACCTTCCCCTCCACCCCTGGCCTCTCCGACTCCTTGCTTGTCTCGGCCAGGCTGGGGCAAGGTGCCATCTGGCCCAGCTGCCTTTCAGCAGGGCTTTGTCCCCTGAGGGGAGAAGGAGGCTTTATTCCGTGGTAGTCCCAGTGAGGGGCGGGCCCCTGCTGCAGGGACGTGGTACCTCCTCGTGACAGACGCTTGCACTTAGGCTGGCCTGGCCCTGTGTCTGGCAGGGTGAGGGTGTGAGGGGGAACAGCAAGCCCCAACCTGGAGGTGATCCCTCAGCCTCGGTGTAGACAGAAGTGCTGGCAGTGGGGGTGCCTGTAGGCTTGGGGGTGCAGTGCTGTGTGAGCCTCCCCCGAACCTTATTGCCCCATGCTTCACCCATTTCCTATCTATACCTGGGCACCATCATTGCTGCTCTGTGAGCTGGCACTGCAATTGGCACACTTGACAGATGGGGAAACTGAGGCACAGGGCAGTTATATAAGGGGTCATCCAGGGCCAGACAGAAGCCATCTCCTAAGGTGACCCAGGGGGCCCCCCTACTGTCCACAAAGGCAGCTGGAGGACCCTGAGACCAGGTGCCACCCCTGTATAGAAGTCTCTGGAAAACTGGGAGGCAAGAGTTGTGGGCTCCGACTGACCCAGGGCATCGGCGCGTGTGTGTCCTGTCCTTGACACCCATCACGTGAACACCCTTCTGGGAGGACAAGTCAGAGTTCGTGAACCGCAAGGACCTCGCAGTGAGTGAAGGGCGAGGGCGCTGCCACACGAGGGATGGGAACAGATGTTGCTGCTCATTAGGAATTCCACTCAGCAGCCTGTCTCCTTCCATTAATTACCGCTGCTGTGCCTTCCGGAGGCTGAGTGCACGGCGGGAACAGGCCCGAAGGACGCGTGGGCCCTTCTTCTGAGCCTCGGCCACCCCGTCAGTGGCCTGCCCCGCGGTGTCCCGGTGGCCAGTGTGAAGATGGCGGGAGCCGTGGTGATCCGTTCCTTGCCGCCCACCCGGGGGTCGTTGGATAACCTGGGGGCTCTGACACCTCCATCTCCTGATCTGATGAAGACGGTCAGCGGAGCGGGGAGAGCAGCAGCTGGAGGATCAAGGGTCAGGGCCTCCTGGGGGGTCAGGCCTCGGGGCCAGGCGTGCCACCACGTGTCCAGTGGTCATTCCCGGATGTGCTCCTCAGCCTGCCAGTTCAGCAAGATAGACCGAGGGTCATGGCCTCCCTCGTTTTCGGGGGGTGTGGCATTTTGTGGCAAGGTGGAAACACCGTGGGTTTGGGGTCGGTGAGCTTGGGTTTGTGCTCTGGGAGTGCCACCTGCTTTCTCCGAGACCCGTTGCTGTCTGGCCAGTAGTGGTCGGACCTGACACAGTGCAGATCTGGCCACGAGGAGGAAGGCCTGGTAGGAAATGGGCTCAAGTCTGGCCGCAGCTCAGGCGGGTGGAGTGGAGCCGAGCGCGGGCACAGTGATGGAGCCTCGTGGTGGCGCTGCTCCCGGGTCCTGAGTGAGCGCCTCTGGCTACTCCCCGTGCTCTGAGCCGGGGCTCCTTTCAGCCACAGAAACCACAAGACAGGACCTTCGATGGTGTGGTTCCTGGGGCTGGACACGCAGACCGCCCCTCTCTGTGGCTGGGTGGCACACTTGCCCCCTTGGCCCTGGCAGAGGCGTCTTGCTCCCCCTTCCTGCCTTGGGCCATCCCTTTCTCTCAGTCCCTGGGCTCCACCTTCTCTCTGTCCAGGAGTCTGGAGCAGGTGGGGCTGCAGCCCACTGCCATCTCCTCCTCGATGTGTGCGAAGGGATCTCCAGGCGGGTCTGGCCAGTCGAGGCCCTGCAGTTGCCTGTTCTGGTTGGTGCCAGGGCCACCAGGGGGGTTGGCAGGGAGCACCTCAGGGTGTTGATCTCCGGGGCGGCACCATCTTCCTGAGGCTGAGTCACTCTGCGGGCACATTGGGTCACGGTGTCTGTGAGGCAGGCCCGCAGCCGTGAGCACCTCGAGGCCTTGGCCCTTGGGGGTGCCTGTGAGCATCCGAGGTGAGCAGGCAGGGCCCCTGTTTCTGTGCCACCTGCTGCTAAGCAGAGCTCACTTCCTGGGAGAGCGGGTGCTGGGACCAGCTGCGTCTCAAGTGTGGGCTCAGAGCAAATGTGGCCTTGTGGGAAATCATGCTGGAAGTGTGTGGGTGTTTGTGCAGGGTGGGGAGCCCCTTCTCTCTGCTGTGACCCCTCACGGACACCGGGTGCTTGTCATGGTGCCCCCAGCAATCCTGGAGGGAGACTCTGCCCTTCCCCATCACACCCAGGAGGGAACGGCCCCCCAGGGGGGATTCAGTGCAGACCTGTCCCTCACTGGGACCCGTGTCTTCCCTTCTCACCCTTCTGCTCCAGCGCCACATGTACCACATTTGGGTAGAAAACCTTACGGAGAGGACTTTCTAGAACGTGCAGTACACCTGTGGCTGGTCTGTGAGTCTGCAGGACAACCGGCTGGTCCTTGTCAGAGGCCCTCCCTCACCTGCCCCACCCTCACCCAGACCCACTGCTCTCTCCCCCAGGACACCAGCTCTCGGGGCAGCAGCAGCGGTCGAGAACGCCTCATCGTGGAGCCCCCACTGCCCCAGGAGAAGGCGGGGGGCCCTGCCATTCCCTCCCACCTGCTCAGCACCCCCTATCCCTTTGGCATCTCCCCCAGCTCAGTGGTGCAGGACTCCCGATTCCCACCACTCAAGTAAGTGCAGATTGGGGGCTTGGGGTGCCTGCAGCTGCTCAGGGTCTGGGTCCCTGGGACTGAGCGGGGAGTGGGAGCCTGCGCCAGCTGAGGCTGTGGGCTGCCAGATGGTGGCTGAGCACTGGGCCCGCAGCCCGTTTGCGCCTGCTCACTGTTTCCATACTGAGATGATGGCTGGCTCTCCCATTTTGCCTAAACCCTGTCCTGGTTACTGGGACAGGTGCCTCTGGGCTGCAGATAGCAGATATGTGCCTGCTGGTGAGGACAGGGAGGGGCCAGGCTGCCCACCTCTGTGTCCTGGGCCTCCTGCCAGTACCAGCATCTCGTTATCGAGAGCTGGAACCTGTCCTGGGAGACTCGTCCTTCTGAGGGAGATGGTGGCAGGGGAGGCTGACCCCTTTCCCAGCTCACCTCCGTTTCTCTGTCCCTGCTGCAGCCTCCAGCGGCCTGTGCACCATGTGGTGCCCCCCAGCACGGTGACCGAGGACTACCTGAGGAGCTTCCGGCCATACCACACCGCCGAGGATCTCCGCATGTCCTCCCTACCTCCCCTCGGCCTGGACCCTGCCACTGCTGCTGCCTACTACCACCCCAGCTACCTGACTCCACACCCCTTCCCCCACCCGGCCTTCAGGTGAGCTGTCCAAGACCGCCCGCCACGGTCCCCATCAAGTCGGGTTCAGGCTGGTCTGCTTGCGGCACAATGGAACCTGGCCGGGAATGTATTTCTCATGTCCTGGGGGCCAGACTCCCACCCATCCACATTGGCCATTGGGGTTTGCCCTGGTGGAAATTCCCCACTTCCTGCCTTTGTCGGTGGCTCCCCGGGCAGGACTGCTGATAAGCAGCACCAGGTTTCATGGAGAAGAGAGGGGCTCCTCTGCTGTGTACCAGCCAGCGGAAATGTGGGGTCACTCTGTAGAAGCTGCCCAGCCCGAGCCGACAGGACTGTAGTGACATGCAGACTGCGGGCTGGCTGAGCCTCTGGGTGGCAGGCAGGGCCTTGGCACCCCGGGCTGTTGGCATCCAGGGACTTCTGTCAGCAAGGGGCTTTGGGGCTGGCCGTGGATGTGCCTCAGCTGGGCCTTTGTGGAGGCTGGAGGGTCAGCCTTTATCCCTTTAACTTTGGCATTCACTGGCCTGTCTTCTTGACACAGGATGGACGACTCCTACTGCCTATCTGCCCTGCGGTCCCCCTTCTACCCCATCCCCACCCCTGGCTCCCTGCCTCCACTGCACCCCTCGGCCATGCATCTTCACCTCTCCGGGGTCCGCTACCCCCCGGAGCTGTCCCACTCATCCCTGGCGGCGCTGCACTCGGAGCGGATGTCCAGCCTCAGCGCCGAGAGGTAAGTCACGTCCCAGGCCAGCTGCCCCGGCCCCCATGGCAGAGCGGAGCAAAGCCCGAGGCTGGGGCCTGGCTTGGCCACTTTGTGGCTAGGTGGCTCCTCAGCCACTCCTGTCCTTTGTCTAGTCCCCTGTAAATGGGACTGTGGCAGCTAATGCCTCTTGGTGACTGTTGGGATCACCACCTTCTGGCAGGAGCTCCGCGAGGCTTAGGGCGTTAGCACACAACTCGTGTCTTCCACACTGGGTTCCTAACGCCCAGACTCTTCAGGCTAGAATGCTGGGTTTTCCACGAAACCTTGGGCATGGCTGTCAGTTCCTCACGCCTGGGAATTCTTGTTAGTGGGCTCTCCCGGTTCCCTTTCACAGTGGAGCTCAGGCTCCCTTTCCACTCCCACAGGCTGCAGATGGATGAGGAGCTGCGGCGTGAGCGTGAGCGGGAAAGGGAACGGGAAGCTGACCGTGAGCGGGAGAAGGAGCGCGAGCGGGAAAGGGAGAAGGAGCGCGAGCGCGAGAAGGAGCTGGAACGCGAGCGCGAGAAGGAGCGGGAAAGGGAGTTAGAGCGCCAGCGTGAGCAGCGGGCCCGAGAGAAGGAGCTGCTGGCCGCCAAGGCACTGGAGCCAGCCTTCCTGCCTGTCGCTGAGCTGCACGGGCTGCGTGGCCACACCTCAGAGGAGCGGGTCAAGTCTGCAGAGCAGCTGACCCCCACCCGAGCAGGTACACAGGGTGATGAGCCCGAGGGACAGACCTAGGCCCCTGGAGGTGGGCTGGCTGCAGGGGTGTGCTGGCAGTTCTGACAGTCAGCTCTCCAAGGGGCAGGCCTGATTCTGTAGCTTCTGCCAGCTCCGTGGTGTAGACTTCCACCATGGCTGGTTTAACATTTTATTTCATTATAAGCATACTAGAGGCTCAGTGCATGAAATTAGAGCACTGGGTGGGGGGTGTCCCTCAGGCCAGCCTGCACCCTCTCCAATCTGGGACCCCTCTCACAATGCAGGGCTGCTGGCTCCCAACCGCTGGCCTGTCTGCCTGCCTGATTGCCCTTAATCTCTTCTGCCTGCCAGCCTGATCGATGCCTAACTGCTCCCCTGCCGGCCTGATTGCTCCCAACTGCCCTCCCCTGCTGGCCTGATTGTGCCCACAACTGCCCTCCCCTCTTGGCCATCTTGTGGCTGTGGGCATCACCATCACTGAGGGCAGGGCAGTCAATTAGCATATCCCCTCCTATTGGCAGTGGATGCCACCATCTTTGAGGTCAGGGCAGTCAATTAGCATGTTCCCTCTTTATTTGCTGTGGACGCTGCCATCTTTGCCATGGTATGAGGGCCAATTAGCATATTCCCTCTTTATTAGATAGGATGTATCTAACTTTCAATAAGCGTGTATTTGACAATCAGCTTGCATGATTTATCAAACTGTGACAGTCTGCTCTGGTGAGCCAGCATGTGCCTGCCAGCACCCGCTTCAGGTCAGTTGGACCTGGGCTGGGTGGGAGCAGCACCTGCCAGCAGCCACATTTTCCTTGGGACAAGGCATGCTTCCCAAAAGCATCCACAAGGCCCTTTCTGGTTGTCTTGGTCCTGGGCAGTGAGGTTCAAAAAAGAGGCAGGAGCCACCTGGGCCTGGTGTGCGGGGATCTTGCTGTGATGTGACGGCCTTTCTCCTCCCACAGAGAAGCTGAAGGACTCGGGCCTGCAGGCGCCCAAGCCTGTGCAGCACCCCTTGCACCCAGCACCCGCCCCCCATCACACCATGCCCAGCCTTCTCTCCAACCACGGCATCTTCTCTCTGCCGGGCAGCAGTGCCGCCACGGCCCTGCTCATCCAGCGCACCAATGAGGAGGAGAAGTGGGTGGCGCGGCAGCGGCGGCTGCGGCAGGAGAAGGAGGACCGGCAGTCGCAGGTGTCGGAGTTCCGGCAGCAGGTGCTAGAGCAGCACCTGGACATAGGCCGGCCCCCAGTGCCCACAGAGCCCGAGCACAGGCCGGAGAGCGCCAGGTAGGGCTCACTGGGGGAGGGGGAGGGGGAGGGGGCATTTGTCACGCTCTGATGGTTTCTAGTCAACATTTATTGAGCGCCTGTGGTTTGCCCAGCATCCTGCTGAGTGCCTTCACTTAATGCATTTCGTTTTCGTGTTCTAAGTGCTGTTTGCCCACAATGAAACAGGGACTCTGAGGAGGGAGAGGAGGTGCTCAGAGGCACCCTGCCCCTAAGGAACAAAGCCCACCAAGCCAGGGTCCAAAGCAGGGACCTGCATGAGGGAAACGCTTTAACTGATCATTAGAGTCTGTTCTTTCTTCCTGTTTCCAAGTGGCTGACAAAGAGACCACATTTAATTTTTAAGTAAAAAATTGACTTTGGCTTTTGTAACAAAAACATACACCCATTTCCTGGGCCCATTAACTCCCCAGAGGCACTTTAGCTTGTCTCTGGGCCCCTCCCAGCTGCTGACACTTGTGACCTCGGCCCCAGTGCCCCTTCTCATAGCTGCCCCCTAGGCCTCCGTGCTTCCACCTGTCGGCAGTCATCTGTTGGAGAACCCAGCCAGACCTCTGGAGCTCTGTCAGCCTGGCTTGACACCAGACTCGGGGACACCAGGTCCTGCCCCTCCGCTGGGCCTGTTTCCTCAGCAGTGCACAGAGGAGGTGGGGCAGGGAGGTTCCTTAGCATCCTTCCAGCTCTTGATATCCATCGTGCTGCCCTGAAGTAAGAAGCACTCGGGTGTCTAGGCATTTTAAACAGCCACTCTTGCTCCCTCCCTCTTTCCAACAGCTTTTGGCTGACTTTTTCTTACTGAGTCCTGGGCTTGGCTGGCCCATCCAGCAGCCCTGCCTTCACATCCAGTGGTAAATGGGCCAGCGTGTGACTGGGAGTGAACTGCAGGCAGACCCCCTGGCCGGGTTTTCCCGCATCCCCTCAGGCCTGCTCTCTGCTGCTCGCTATCCATGTTTCCCTGAGGCCACAGAGAGGCGGAGTCCTGTCTGTTTTCGAGCTGCTTTCTGCTCCTCTAACTCCCCTCTCAGCCAGGGGACTGGGAGAGCAGCCAGCGCAGGTCCACGTCTCTTGGTAAAATCCAGAGCACTGGTTCTCTCAGGCATCTTCTTCAGCTCAGGGCCCCAACATCCGGATGCAGCTGTCAAGGCTTCAGCGGGAGTGGCCTCCAACTCAGGGCTCCCAGCTCTCACTGGCCTCATGGTCCCCACGGCAGCAGGTGGCACGCTCAGCCTTACCACAGCGTGAATATCACATTCTGACCAGCCCTTGTGCTCAGAGGTAGAAAACCATTCGGTGCTTGGCTCTGGGGCTTGAACTATTTATTCTAATGGGCTTTATTCCTTTGTTGTTTGCCTAAGGACACACAGCTTGCTGTGGTTCCCTTTTATCAGAGGTGCTACGGAGGCATCAGGGATCTCTCCCAGCCTGAGTCCCACCCCAGAAAAACTAGGAGGAGCCTTTTTGACTGTGGCTAAGCATCTCCTTACTTGGCCAGACAGGGAGAGACCTGACAGTCATGTACCTGCAGTGCCCTCCGCCTCTTCCCCTTCCACCCCCTCTGACCTTACCCTGGTCTTCTGGGCAGCGTAGCACTTTCCTTAAAAAAAAAAAAAAAGACACGTTGGAAAAACAACCACCAAGTAGCCTTTTGTTGGATCTTCTTTAAATGCGTGAAGGAAAGTTGTTTAGGAGGACTGTGTGGCAAAGCTGCTTGGTCTGATGGACATCCTGGTCAGGCCCCAGCCCAGCTCCTGCTTCAGGGCCTTGTGGGGCTGCTGCAGTTCTCACGGGGACCACTAGAGGTCAGCAGTGGCTCAGGCCCACCCTGGCTGTGAGGGTCTTTCTCCCCGCCACCCCCCCACCCCACCCTGTCACTGGGCTGGGCAGCCCTGGAAGCTGATCTCTTTCTCTCTCACTGTTGTCTGCAAGGACAGTGTGGAGGGAGGAGTTGAGGCCCTTGAAGGCAGCCAGCCCACCCTCCATTATCTGCCCACTGCTTGGCATATAGGGAGGTGGGTACCAATGGCAGGGTCACCCTTTTGGCGCCAGAGTCCTGTCTTTTTTCTCTGTGTAATGGGATTCCTGTGGAAAACAAAGATGAGGATCTGTCCTTACGGGAGGTGATAGGGATTCAGGAATTGGTAGAATAGAATGAGCTATTGTAAGATTTTTGGTGAGAAACCAGATAGAAAGAGGGTCTGGCCTGGGCCTGAGACCACCTCTGTGCAAGCAGAGTCCACACACCGCTCCCTACACCCCCACCCCACCCCCCACCAGCCTCTGTGTCCTCACAAAAGTAGGTCTACACACACTTGCCTCAAGTTGTTGGAAGAGGAAGTGGAGTTTTGGGAAACGGCCAGCACTAAGGTGAGGAGTGGAAGGTGCATCCCTCCCTCCAGGCCCTGGCCAGGTGGCTTAGAGAAGGAGGCCTCTGCACCCCTCTAGCACCTGGCTCTCAAAGGGGGCTCCTGTCTGGGCCATCTCTGAAGCTGCCTTTTACACCCGGGCCTTGGCAGGCAGCCTGGGAGGCCCAAGGCTGGGTGGCTGGCCATGACTGATGGCTGGGTCTGTTCACTCTCTAGGCCGGGACCAAACCGCCACGAGCCGGGTAGCCGAGACCCCCCACAGCACTTTGGCGGGCCCCCGCCCCTCATCTCACCCAAGCCCCAGCACCACTCCGTGCCCACGGCCCTCTGGAACCCAGTGTCCCTGATGGACAGCACCCTGGAGACACGACGGGCCCCCGAGAGCCACCCTCTGCACAGCCACCCTGCCCTGTTCGAGCCCGGCCGCCAGGCAGCAGTCCCGCTGGTGAAGGTGGAACGTGTCTACTGCCCAGAAAAGGTGGAGGAAGGGCCCCGGAAGCGCGAGGCCACCCCCCTGGACAAGTACCAGCCGCCTCCACGGGAGGCAGGGAGCCTGGAGCAACAGGCTTTTCCTCACGGGCCTGGGCCTTTCCTGGCTGAGCTTGAGAAGTCCACCCAGACCATCCTGGGCCAGCAGCGGGCCTCCCTCGCCCAGCCACCCCCCTTTGGGGAACTCACTGGATCCCTGAAGCCGGGCTCACCCTACCGGCCCCCGGCACCACGTGGCTCTGACCCCGCCTACATCTTTGATGAGTTCCTGCAGCAGCGCCGGAGGCTGGTCAGCAAGCTGGACCTGGAAGAGCGCAGGCGGCGAGAGGCCCAGGAGAAAGGTCTGGTCTCCCTGGGCAGCCTCTGACCTCACAGGACGAGAGAGCCATAGTGCCCACCACTCAGCCCCTCCTACCACCCCTGCCTCCCACTCGGGGGGTTAGCAGCTCCAGGGAGCAAGGGCACTGGCCTCTGTGTAGCTGCCTGATACCTCTGCTGGGTAGATAGATCCAGGGCCTTTGCCTGTCTTGCTGAAATGCAAATTGTCCCAAAAAGCCAAATCAGAGCCTGTCTGTAAAGACAGTTCCACAGAAATGCATGATTAATAAATGATGAACAGAGGCTAATAAGGCAGTTTTAAATATTAATAGTCCATCATAACCGGGGAGGAGGCTATTGAGAGACTGGGCCTGAGCCCAGCAGGGGCTCGGTATAGGGGGCTGCTGCCAGCTGCAGGCAGGCAGGCCTGCGCAGGGGCAAAGGCGGGAGCCAGCAGCGCCCCGAGTTCCCCAAAGATCCGAGGAGAACAGGTGAACAGGGTGAGAATGGTGGTCTCCACCTGCAACCCCCATGTGACCAGGAGGGACCAGAGACCCCAGACCAGTTTCTCCTCTCTTGCTGGAAACTGGGGTCCTATGCGGGTTGTATTCAGTCTCTTAGCCAGAAGCTGGGGCCAAGGCCAAAATTTCCTGAGTTGTTGGTCTAGGTGAGATTTGGGGCCCAAGAAGGACTTTCTCCTCTATTCGCCTTGTGAAGGAACAGTGGGGAGCCCCTGGCGCCCTTGGGTGCAGGGATTCTGCTGCTGTTCTCTGCACGTTGAGTTTGTGTGCACGCTCTGTGCCTTTGAGACAATGGGATCCGAGTGTGCGTGTCCCCTCCTGGGTAATGGACCCAGATGGCCACAGCAGGAGTGAGCTGATGTGCACAAACAGTCTTGGGTTGCCATGGACACAGCCCCAGTCCTGTGTGACAAAGGGTCCCCTGCTGGGATCTGTGTCAGCCCAGGAAGTGCCTGGCCACTTGGGGGCTATGGGTCTAAGCCAAGCCTCCTGCCCCCGCATGCCGTTCCTGAAAAAGCTCTAGGTCTAGGGGCTAATGCACATCTTCACCTGGGTTGAAAGCAATCGAGGTTTCAGGGTGCTGAAAGGGCCAGCAGGACCTGACCTGAGGGGTGGTCTGCACAGAGATCGCGGCGTGCTCGCCCCGTGTCCTCCGCTAGAGCACGGAGCGTTCTTGCCCAGCTAAACACAGCTGCTCTTGTCGCCAGGGTACTACTACGACCTGGATGACTCCTACGATGAGAGTGACGAAGAGGAGGTCAGGGCCCATCTCCGCTGTGTGGCCGAGCAGCCGCCCCTCAAGCTGGATACGTCCTCCGAGGTATCGGGTCTCGTCACTGCTGTCAGGCTACCTGCCCACGTCAGCGCCTGCCTCTGGGCTTTCCCACTGTCCCAGGAGACCCATTTGCTGGGCTCCCCCTCGCTCCTCCATCCCCACGGACTGCAGGTGTCTGGGCGGGCTGTCATGGTCCCCTCTGAGGCCCGGCACAGAGTTGGCCATGGCACCTGGGCTTGGAGGACCCCAGGAGGGACCCCTGGGACAGTGCAGTCACACCACTGCTGGTGGTTTCAAACTCATTTGTTTTCTTTCCCAATCTAGAAGCTAGAGTTTTTGCAACTTTTTGGCTTGACCACCCAACAGCAGAAGGAGGAACTGCTGACCCAGAAGCGGAGGAAGCGGCGGCGGATGCTGAGAGAGAGAAGCCCATCGCCCCCGATTCAGAACAAGCGGCAGACACCTTCACCGAGACTGGCCCTGTTCACCCGCTATAGTCCTGATGAGATGAACAGCAGCCCCAACTTCGAAGAGAAGAAGAAGTTCCTGACCATCTTCAACTTGACCCACATCAGTGCCGAGAAGAGGAAAGGTAAGGCCTCACCTGGGCCTTTGGGAAGTGGGGCTGCCTAGGAGCTTCTGAAGAAGCAGGTGAGGTTCATAGGCTCCTGGGGATGTCTGGGACCCACATTCCAGGCAGAACCTGAAAACACTTTGGCCCAGGGTGCTCTTACCTCCTTTGGGCTCCCCAAGGAAGCAGCAAGCAGACCTGCCCCACTATCTCCGCCTTCTTCCATCTGAACTCAGATTGTCCTACTTGAAGCCTGTTTTCCCATTTCATCGGGAGTGGAAGAGAAACTTGCGAATATTTTGTTCTGTATGTAAAGCTGCTCTTGTCGCTTAAGAAGGCAGGTTTAGCTACCCTCCTGGCACAAGGCACAGTGCTTCCTTCTGTGGCAGAGCACTCCAGGCTCATGGCCGGGCGTTTCCTCGTCTCTGATGGCAGAAGGCTTGGGTGGTCTGTGGCCACCAGCAGAGCCGACGCGCATTGTGAGTGGGCAGCTTGCCCTGAAAGGTGCTTCCAGATCGGCCCTGTCGGGACTGACTCTTTGGGTTGGAACATGTGGTGTGGAAGACATGGTGTGGCATGAACACTTTCTGGGGATGTCCGCTTCCTTGATGTGCCCCCACACGCTTGCTTAGCATTGGGATGTCGGTTGATGTGAGAACTTGGCCTGTCTGGGTGCTCATTTGCACACTTCCATGTCCCCCTTGCTGATACCTGGTCACCTCTCTCTGGAAGGAAGTCAGAAGGAAAGCAAAAGTGCATTGGTCATTCAGTTGCTTCTACTTACTTTGCTGTTGGGGTGTAGCATTTACTTTTTGTCTTTAACCAACGAGCTGGAATTCTTGCTTTCACCTGGAAGACATGTGATGAGCAGCACAAGTCTCTGGGAACATGCACAGTTCTGTCGTGAAAAGTGTCTTTTTCCCTGACTTATTCTAGAGGAAACCTCTTAAGTCTCACCAAGAAGTGCCACTGCAACAGGAATTCGTGGCATCAAACATCACAGGAGTCTTCCTTTTCCATAAGGGGCAGCCGTCGTGGGAATTGATGCCAGGAGGAGGAGGGGGAAGAGAAGCATCAGGAAGCAGCCTGCACTTCCAGGGGTTTCTTCCTTGTGTTGGGGCCACCATTTTTGTCTTTTAAATAAGAATGCATCCTCAGAAGGTACCGTGGAGGATCACAGCTTCCCATTATTTCGCATAGCTGTCATCACCACACGCATAGCTATTTTTGGAATTCCTCTGAAATGTTACGCAGTAAAAGCTGAGAGGCATCTGGGCTCCCTCTGACACCGAGGTTTCTTCCTTTAAACACCACCTGTCCCAGTGGTGCCAGCTTTGCGGTTTTTCTTGGTTAAAGGACTTGCACCTGCCAGTCACAGCCTGGGCTAGAATCCCTTCCCTCGCAGAAGTGATGCAACTGTCTTGTTAATCTCAGGCTGCTTTTCTCATAGACAAAGAGAAACTTGTCGAAATGCTCCATGCCATGAAGCAGAAGGCACTGTCAACGGCAGTGGCAGACTCTCTCAGAAACTCTCCGAGGGACAGTCCTGCTGTCTCCCTGAGCGGTAAGGCCCAGGGCGGGAAGAACAGCCCCATCTGCCACTGCCCAGGACCGTCCTGTGGACTGCCCAGGGTCAGAAGTGACTGCTCAAGGGCTTCATCATGAATCTTTCCTCCTGGAGACAGAGTGTGCTTTTCCCTCTCTCTTTCATACAAGCTTCCTCCATGATGGTGAAGGATCTCCTCAGGCCAGAACATGAGAGCTGGAGTCAGGGCTCAGAGAGTGAGGGGAGGGGTCCAGGCTTCTGGCAGTCAGTGTAGTTATAGCCATCGTCTGTCAGTCCAGTGGTGGCCCAAGCCACCGAAGCCCTGTGTCCCAGGTCTCGGCACCTCTGCTTCGGCTCTGCTGCTGCTGTCTGCCCTTCCTTGGCACTCCCCTGCGTCTCTCTTGCTCATTCTGCTTTCCAGGCCTCTCCAGCATCTGCTTTCACACCTTCTCTCTCTCACCGCTTTGATTACACATTGCAGTGCTGCCGAGTGGAGCAGGATCTTTATTATCCAGCCCTGTTCTCAGCTCCTAACACAGTGTTTGTTGTTGGGTCAGGGTACATAACTTCTTGCCTTTTGGATGACCTGAAGTGACTCGCTTCTTCCTTCAGATTTTTTTTCTTCCCAGATGCCTTTCTGGGGCACCTTCCAAGGATGGACTTGCTGCTACCACACCCCATCTTCAGGCCACACCTGTGCACTGACATTTAATTAAACCGCTCCCTGAATCCTTTGTACTAGATCTTGTTAAGTGTAAGTGTAGAGGTCAGGGCCTGCCTGGTCTCTTGCAGCTCTTAATACTTTCCTTGCTTTCTGTCTCTAAAAGAACCAGCCACGCAGCCAGCCTCTCTGGATATGGAAAAGCCGGTGGGTATTGCTGCTTCCCTGTCTGACGTCCCAAATGCCACAGAGCCTGGGAGACTGGAACAGCTCCGGCCACAGGAACTGTCTCGAGTCCAGGAGCTGACTCCTGCCAGCGGCGAGAAGGCCAGGCTGAATGAGGCCCCTGGGGGCAAGAAGAACCTGAGCATGATGCATTACATCAGGGGCCCCGCCCCCAAGGACATTCCCGTGCCCCTGTCCCACAGCGTCAACGGGAAGAGCAAGTCGTGGGAGCCCTTCATGGCAGAGGAGTTTGCACATCAGTTCCATGAGTCCGTGCTGCAGTCCACCCAGAAGGCCCTCCAGAAGCACAAAGGTAAGGAGGCTGCCCGCCCTGGGCGCCCCTCTGGCATGTCAGTGTGCAGGAGGCACCTGGAGAGGTCATCACAGGCAGATTCTGCCTCAGCAGGTCTGGGTGGGCCTGAGAATCTCCACTTCCAGCTGGTGCTCAAGTGATGCTGATGCTACTGGGCTGGGGACCACACTTGGAGAAAACTTAACATGTGATGTTTTTAGTAAGGCCAGGCGGGGTGCATTTTGGCAAAAACAGGGTCCATGTGTCCTACAACTGAGGGTTTTCCCAGTGGGCCTTGGTTGTGCTGGCCCCTCGTGTGAGCCCCCACACTCACTCTCCCAGATTTTGGAGGGAGTCACTGATGGTTGGAGAGCAGGGTTTGCTGCATTTCATTTCCACTCTTTCTCCTCCCCAGGGAATGTAGCCGTGCTGTCTGCAGAGCAGAACCACAAAGTTGACACGTCCATCCACTACAACATTCCTGAGCTGCAGTCCTCTAGCCGGCTCCCTCTGCCCCAGCACAACGGGCAGCAGGAGCCCCCGGCCGTGAGGAAGGGCCCCCTCACACAGGAGACGGACCAGGACTCGGAAGAGGAGGAGGAGGAGGAGGATGGAGAAGACGATGATGAGGAACCCCCCAGGCGCAAGTGGCAAGGGATTGAGGCAATTTTTGAAGCTTACCAGGAACATATAGAAGGTACAAAGGGAGGGAGGAACAGAATGAAGGCCCAGTAAAGAAAGTCAGTGAAAGCTTCATAGACCAATCAGCGCAGGGCTTCACTGCCAGCATTAGGGGCAATTTCTGAGGGACAGTGCTGGCAGATTTTCTGGGGCACTAGATGCTAGTACTAGACGGTGAGTTTTCCTCCACTGTTTTAACCATTTTAAGAACTGTTCCTTAGGCTTCCTAGAGTGGTAATTCCTCATGGAAAAACTTGAGACCATTCTCACCAGAGCTATGTACAAGGGTCCTAAGAAAATGCAAGGCTCATTAATTTAGCTGAGCTGCGAATAGCCAGGCCTGATCCCTGTGTGAGCCTGCTTTGCATTCCAAGTGGCTCAGTCATCCTCCTGGACCAGTCCTTTTTGTGCAAGGAGGCAAGGCTGTCAGCCACCAGAATGTTTTATTCTCAACTGTGGGTGCACACTCCATCCCTGCCTAGTGGAACACATCCTGTGGGCACACTCCTCCCACGCTGGTCTTGTGTACCAAGTGGGGGGGTCACAGGCTTGTGCGCTGGTGGAACTCTGGCATTGCCATTGTGCTTCCATCACACAGCTGCCCTTCTCTGCACTTCATTTTCTTTGAGGTGCCTGCAAAGGCCCCTTCCAGCTTAGTCAGACTGTGTGCTGTGAACTTGATGCAGGGGAAGTGGAGGAGCCCAGCCTTTCCCTCCAGTGAAACAGGCAGGTGGACTCCCGAGAAGGATGAGGAACAGAGCACTGACCCGTGCTCAGAGTTCCTGGTCTCTGTCCCGTGGACATGGTAAGCCCCGCCCCTCCGCACTCTGTTGAGTCCTCACTGCAGCAGCAGTGCTGTCAGTTTGACACAAGTTGAGAAATGCAAACCCAGGCTGCCACGTAATTCATTTCCATATCACACAAGTTTTATCAAGTATTACTGTGTTGTAAATCTAAACATTTGATTATGAATAGCATGAAAAGTCAGAGACAGACTGACAAAGGGACAACCTGAGTATCAATTCCTACCATTCATTCCCTTTCCTCCAAATGGAATCTTTAATTGCAATTTGTCCATCACCTCTTACATGTTGCCTTAAGTACATATGTATGTATCCAGAAGCAATGTATAGCATTACTATTTACTTCAATTGAGTGAGGTGTATCTACTTTTTCTGGGTTGATGTCTGTTGGTGACTTGTTTGGGAGTTCCTTGCCTACCTCCAAGGACATATTCTACACTTCCTCCTAAAAGTAGTCACGTTCTGCTTCTCTTGTGCCTAGAATTCATTTCTGTGGAAGAAATATAACCTCATCCTTCCCACCCAGACAACCAGTTATCCCGCCATTTGCAGGATGCCTCTTCCCCTTCCCCCTAGGCATGCCCGTCATGCAGCATCCTCACCTGTGCCCGCGTCTCTGGTGGTGTTTTGCTCCACCCGTTGGGGTCCTGGCCTGTCCCTGTGTCATGCCATATCTTTAAAGCCTTCTGTTAGGAGTAACTCACCCTGACTTGTTCTATAACAGCTCAGCTGTTCTTGGCCCTTGGCTTTCCCCGGTGAATTTTAGGATCACCTTATTTGGTCCTTGACATCTTTAATAGTGGTATTATTCCACTTAACAAATAGGATAGTAAATTATACTAAATAAATTTTGCTGACTTTTCTCCATGAGCAGTTTACTTGTGTTAGATTTAATTTGTTAGCCCTTCTTCCTTAATCAGCTGATCAGACCTTTCGCAGTTTTAGTCTTTTCCTTTTGAGTGTTTAACTCTTTCTCATATTGCATTTCCTAAACCTCAAGCCATTGAATTAGAAGCACACTAACTGGGTTCTTGTGAAACTTGAGAAGTGGTCCAATCGCTTCTCGGCCTTTTGGCTAAGATCAAGTGTAGAAGTGGTCCATCAAGCATCTCATTTGCTGCTGAGCTTACGGTATACAATCGTCAAAGGTTTAACTAATGCACTTTCTGTACCCATTGAGATGATGACCCTACTTTTTTCACCTTTGTTTTCTAATGTATCCTCCTTGCTGAATGTAACTTACTTCTTTTAAGGTTTTAAACCTACTGAAGTGGTATTAGGTACTGATTTTATTGTATTTATTTTGCTGAAACTGTTCTAGTTTCCATAAAATTAGTCTGGCAGTCTTCCCTGGTTTTTATTCTTGGAAATATTTTGTGTGATGCAGGGATTTACCCTTGAAAGTTTGAAGTCACTCTTCTGTTAAAAACAGGCCTGGAATCTTTTGGAAGAACAGAGATTTCATTTTACTAATTTGAACTCCACTCTGAATTTCTAGGTTTATTCTGGCCGTTTCTACCAGCTTAAAAACTTCCAAGGCTAGCTCCAGTATATTTTAGCTTCCTTTTTGAAAAATGTTATGTTAAGGCCATAAATTTACCCTTAATTTCTTAATCTGTATCCCTTCAATTACCTTTTGATGCTTGATCTTTTGAGTCCACTGGGCTGGATTTAGTTTAGTAGCACTGACATATTTACCAGCGTGATACCAAGAACTTGGAGCTTATGGTCCCAAGGAGAGTACTATGCTGGCTGCATGAGAGAAGGAAAACAGTCGCGGAGTCTGTGATCCCTGTACACAGAAAATACATCAACAGCGCTTGTCTTTTCAGAGCAAAATCTGGAGCGGCAGGTGTTGCAGACGCAGTGCAGACGGCTGGAGGCCCAGCACTACAGCCTCAGTCTCACAGCAGAACAACTCTCCCACAGCATGGCGGTGAGTCTTGAGTTGCCACACACGGGAAAAGGAATGAAAATCTTAAGAGTTTAAAGCTTCTAGTCTTAGGGAAGACGTTCAAGGCTCAATTAATTGATTACCCTAGCCATGGAGGGAGGCATCACTAATTTGCAGAATATTGATCCTGGAATGAAGATGCAATGTTCCTTTCGGGGAACTATTTATTGCCTTTGTCAATCTCCCCTGCTGTGGTTTGCTAAGGAGAAAGGAAGGAAGATTTTACTGGAGTAAAGTTATTAAGGAAAACCACCTCCTTCCTCTTTGCAGCCTGGCCCAACAGGTCTTCCAACTATGACATGTGGCAAGTCCCGAGGGCTTCCTCCCAGTGGGGATGTGGGGCTTATCTCAGATCAGGTCTGCACATCCTGGCCACTCCTACACAGTAAAGGTTTTAATTTTTAAAGCTCAGGGTCGAAGCTGAGACAACAGTGGACACTGGTTCCATGAGAGCAGGTGTTGTAAGAACCCAAGACTCATGAAGAACCAGTTTAGCCTGCCCCCAGAGGCGCTGTCAGAACGCTGAACTGGGAGGAGGGTTTCAAAGTGGCCTCCAGCACATGCCTGCATCACATACAGTTCTGTGAAACCAGTTTGTTTAATGCGAATCTCTCTCTGCAGGAATTGAGGAGCCAGAAACAAAAGATTGTCTCAGAAAGGGAGCGAATCCAGGCGGAACTGGATCACTTCCGGAAGTGCCTTGCGTTGCCTGCATTGCATTGGCCTAGGGGTTACTTTAAGGGATATCCTAGGTGACGGTTTCCCTTGCACTAGGCCGAACCTATAGTATAGAAATATTATCTATTTTATTACCTTGAATATTTAATATTTTTCACTGGGAGGTTTGAAGCTTAAAAAAAAATAATAAAGAATGTGCCATGCATGAAGCAAAGGATTCCAGACTCCAGAAAAAGAACGAACTCACCTTGACTTCAATGCAACTGAATCACCTTTGTAATTCAGCGAGCAACCAATGTAGGACGTCGCCCATATATTTTTTTAAAAGGCAATTTTATTCTTTCTTTCCCCATGTCACCGTTTTAAAATCTGAAAATGAAGGCTCCGTTACCAACACTAAAACTTTTATCATGTCTAGCCCCTGGGTGCATAGGATTGGATCAAACCGCATATGTTGCCATGTCACTATGCCTGAAGACCCAAGTTTGCTTTTGCTGCAGCAGAGGGTCGGCCTCATTCCTCCCCAGGACTGAGACCTGCTTCAGCTGAATGAAGGTGGGGTGCATTTTAAGTGAAGGGCTTATTTGTTTTGGTTACTTTTCTGCAAATTTTTCTTCAAAGCAACAGTACTTAAAAGCCTCACCAATAGCCGGCTTTTCCCTGGAAAAGCTCTTAGCTAAAGCAAATCGACAAACTGAAGGTACCTTTTTTATTACTCCATTGGGAGGGGAGGTGTACAGAGCCCTATGTATACATATATTCACACCCACCAAATTGTTGCTGCAGTGGGGGGTGTTTTCATACAAATTTTGAGAGAAAAGTCAAAGGTGCTTCAGCCTTGTACTGTGTATATATATTAAAAAACAAAGTTTTGTATGTTTTTATTACTTTAATTATTGTTATAAAAGGCCTGCCATTTTTAATGTGGTTTTGGGGGATTTTTGTTTGTTTTCCTGTTTTGGGGATTTGTGTTTTGTTTTTTGTTTTTTCTGGGCAAAAAAAAACAACAAACTTGCTTTTAGTGTTTGTACTGCTGCTGGTCAGGACATTAAATATTGAAGTGTTTTTAAAAAAGAAGAAAAGTAAAAGAGCTTACCACTGGCGCCTATGCGATCACTTCATTTTTGAGTTGCCCCAGAAAATGATGTAGAAAGCCATGCGTTACTTCTTACCTCCTCCTCTACCCCTCCCCCCAGCTCTGGGCAGCAAACAGCAGTCATACCTAGTTGCTGTCAGTGAGGAGGGGCTAGTCTGTGGTGAACAACTCAGATACGGGGTGTGCACCTATGCATTCACCTACAGACATGGGCTTTTTGTAAAAGAACCTTTCAGGAAGTGAGCAGTTTCTGTGATAGAATTCTAAGGTGTCTTTCAGCAGTCTGAGAACAGGTGCAAAGTAGAAACTCTAGAGGCTTGATTTAGATGCAAAGCTTTGTAAAAGCCTAAAAGTAGGATAAACAATGTCTGAGCTGAACTTCTCCTTTTGAACTGACTGTGACAAGCACAGGAGCAGCTAGAAACAGATAATCAGATCAGTGCAAAGCAATGGGGAAATTTTTCCTTCTTGTCCCAGTTAACTGCTCATTCAGGCAGGGTTTCATCTAGATCAAGCAAGTATCTCTTGCCTGAATGGGCTTGAACCAGAGGATAAAGCAGCCAGTGGTTGGACTGCCAGGCGGGAGGAGACGGGAGGAGGTCCGAGTGTGATCACGCCTCCCCTTTACCCAGGGGAAGGGCTGGCTGACCTTCACGAAGGCTACTCACTGTGATCAGTGGCCGCACCCTCAGCCCCAGACCTTAGCTGTGCAGAACAGCTTGCTGGCAGATGGCATTGTGTCGCTTTATCTGTTCCCACACAGTTTGCTTTGTGTGTCTGCCAAGAATCTTCCAGTTATTAGCAAACTCAGACAAAAAGTGCCGCCAGTATTATCAGCAGTCAACAAGCGCCTTCCTCTCCACAGAAACGATTTGACGAGATCTAAGGGCTGTTCTGTGGCCTCCCCTGCAAAGACATTGAGAGATCAACATGTTCCACAGGTGGGGACAGGTGTTTAGAGGGAACTCTTTTGCCAACAATCGGGGCAAAATGTCACTGAATTTCTCTCTTTAAAATCTGCTTGCTGCTTCTGGTCTGAAAGCTTAAGAGCTACATCTTAGCACTTCACTCCCAGTCCTCCTTCGCCATCACAGAATGTCTGAGTACTAGTAATTTTGCTGATCAGCTTTGGTAATGGCCTTGGGCTTAGAAAAAGGAAAATGTAGATCTAATAACTTGATGGGAAAGAAAAGCAGAGCCCCATTCCTCATCCAGCCCAGGGGAGCTCCATTGGTCAGGTTTGTTTAGTTGTCAGGGAGGACGTCCCTGAGCTAGTAATAACTGCTTTTCCTCCTTCCCACTGAGAACGCCACTATCACCCTGCACTTGAGCTTCTGTCACTCCGCCACACCAAACTCCCACCCATCTCTAGAGATCGCTGAATATTCTTGGGCTTAAGAAGTAATATGACAATCAGAGAATATAAATATACACCAGAAAAGGCAGCATAATAAACTAAGAAAAAGGTAAATGTCTTTTGAAAACAAATGCACCACTAAGACATATAGTACCCAATAATGGTTTTTCCATCCAATAATTCTAAAATCTTAAAACACATTTTCATCTCATCTAATTTTTCTTTTCAGTTTGGGCTTAAAATGGGCAAATATGTGCTCTCTGAAGATTTTGTTCAGCTATTTCACACTGAGTTTAAAAGACAGAGCTCAGAAGAACACTGAATTTGCTCTAGAATTGATTTTGCAACCTGTGTCAGTCCTTCGTGGCCGCGTGTGCTTCCCACAGCACCGGCAGGAGACAGCTGTTTTGTTAAACTTGTGAGGGACACCTTCCAAAGCTGAATCCCCAGCTTTGCATTTAATCAAATATTTAGGGACAAACCAGCAGAGCGTTCATCAAAACTTGGATCTACACACCTGATCATTTGAAAATGAATTGGCTCTGTTTCATATAATCAGAGCCAAACTGACAATGAAAACATTTCATGATATAATCCATTGTCTAAGATAAATGGCCAAGGTAGGATTTTCAACAGTTTATATATTCTAAAGGAAATAAAACACTGAATTGGCATTAACATTCTATTAGATAATACCCTTAAGGAAATTCAAAGAATATTCAGAGCCCACAGTTCAGCAGTGAAGAATTCTAACACAAGGAATCTTACATATGTACATGGAACGGTATTTCCTAAAGGCTGCCTAATCTCAAAAATTAATGAAGATATACTCCCTTTCCCTCTGAGCCATGTGTTTATTTTAAAGTGTAGAAAATTCCAAGGATCCACCACAAGATGGCGATGATCAGCACAAGCCGATTCTGTTACTCTTAAGTGTACATTAGCCACTTAGCAGCAATCCCTATACTCTTTCAAGTAACCAAGCTATTGACTTTCTTACTACTTGCAGTAGCCTGTCCCCAACTTTTGATCCAGCACTTAACTTAAACTCCTTAACTCTGCCTAGACCTGAGGAAGACCATGCTAATTGGTTGTGTTACTTTGTATGTACCCTGTGTTTAATTGCTAGAACAGTAAACCAGTACATGGGAGGGAGGAGGAACAGTGCCTCGGTCACTCTGGGGGCAGTTTAGATGCTGTGAAATTAAACCTGTTCTAAGTGTACTTGTTTGAATTAATTGTATTGTAATATTATTTGTTGAATGTAGTAATTAGGTATTTATGAATATATTGCTGTAATTTCTGACAACATCCAAAAAAAAATAAAATCTTCCTAAATCATGTTAAGAGGAAAGTCTTTTTTATGCTATAATAAAAAAGGACCAATTTTTTTTTTTTAATGCTCAACAGTTATACAGCTTTACAGGTAAAATGTGAAGACGGATCCAATGTACCTCAGTCAGGTTTTAGGAGAGGTATTAGGGGCTGATCTGAGCTACACAGGACTCCTGACCCTTCACAATAAGGTAGTTTCATTCAAGATTTCCCGGATTAAAATCTGAAGGACTCCGGGTAAAACTGACAAGAAAAGGCAAGTCCTGTCATATGAAACTGGTCCTCTAAACCAGCGGTCACCAACCTTTTGGACCTCACGGACCACCAGTGGTCTGCTCTAAACAGTCACCTTAACTGATAAAAACAAGTGTTCTGTATCCTAATCTCTCTGTGCCTGGCTCTTCAGTGTTCAAACAACCATCAGCTGCTTATTGGGGAGACATCTAGAAGGATAGCAATGTGGAATAGAGAAACTTGAAGTAAGTTTGGACTGTAAACACTGAAGAACAGATACCAGCAGGTCTCTTCCAGGCTCAGCTGATCACATACACTCTTCAAAAAGCCCTTGAGATAGCATGTGACCGCTGAAAACCACCCGGTTACAGAAACTGCTACTCACTGTATGATTCTAGACCAGCGATTTTCAACCAGTGTGCCACAAGCATTTTTTAAACATGGAATACCTGGACTATTTAGTCTGGGGCAGTGACCTCTTTTCCCTTAGATCAGTGGTTCTCAACCTTGACTGCACCTTAGAATCACCTGGGAATCTTTTTAAAATCCTGATTTCTGGGCCTCATCCTCCAGAAATTGTTTCTGTGTTATGGGGTGGGGCCACAACATTAGTAACAAAGAAACAGAATTTCCAGAAGATGAGGCCCAGAAATCAGGATTTTAAAAAGATTCCCAGGAGATTCTAACATGCAGTGCAGCCAAGCTTGAGAACCACTGCCTTAGATTGTCAAATAAAAAATGACAGTAGCCAACACAATAACTGTCAACAGTATGAATCAAAATTATACCTATTCTTTCTGGTCAGATTGGCAAAAGGTCGGTTTTTTTGGTGTGCCACAGAATTTTAGTAATTAGTTTATGTGTGCCATGAAATGAAAAAGGTTGAAAATTGCTGCTCTAGACAATCTTTTCTCCTTTCAAGGCAATAAAATTTCTGAAGAATCTAGCAATTCCAAAACACTATATTTGGATTTTTTTTCCTCTCAGAATTTACCTTCTTTGAGCCACTGCTACCTATGACCATCTTACCCTAAAACCCATCAAGAGCAGCGTTACAGGTCCAACTTTTCCTAGCACTGTGCTTCTCTCAAGTAATCAATACATGGTTAGTTTTAAAAGCAGCCCTTTAACCAGATAACAAGAGACAACCAGAGTGTTTGAAGTTTACAACCTGCTTCACACCTTAATTTAGTCTATCATTTTAGCCACATGGCTTAAGCAGGAAAAAATAAACCCAACAGATTGGGTTGATTCCATCTTTATTCTGTATCAGGGGTGGGGAACATTAGCCATGGGCCTTCTAAAGCACTCAAAATCATTCAGTCTGGCCCTACCAAGGCATTAGGGGTGTTAATTAAATGTTTGACCAAATATAGCAGGCTGGTTTTTAAGCTGATAATTTCACATGGCCTGCAAATGATGTTATAAATATCCAAAAGGCCCTTGGCAGAAAAAAGGTTCCCCACCCCGGCTGAGATCAACCCCAGTCGGCATCACAAGCTACCATCTGCTATCCTTCTCTGAATGATCAACCTCTGGATTCTATATTCAGCCAAAAAGATCCATATCAAAAACAAAGTCCTAGGGCCACCTCACCATTAGTATCTCTCTTTTCAAAGCACCATGAACATCACTAAACATTCACCCACACATAACAGTTCCATGCAGGAGACCCGAGACCCTGCTAAGAAGAATGGCTTGTTTGCTGAAGTTTTTTCTTTCCTCCATAAAGGAGCAGTTGGCCTCTAGAGACAGATGTGGAATTAAGGAATATCTTAAGAACTAAGCACCACCTGTTGCTTTCCAACAATGTTATGAATCCATTCCTTGCTTCATTGCACATTTTTCTTACATTCAAATGGTTCTAGAAACTCAGCACTGAGTACCTCTGTCATGTCCTGTGCACTCACACATTACCCGGGAAGTCTCATGCCAGCAGACACAAGACCTTTACAAAGCAAAGGTCATTCTCTAGAAGTCCTGAGACTGGGCGCTTTCAGAAGGTTGCAGGTTTGTACGGAGTTTGTACATGTGATTGAGAGCTTGTGTGAGGAATGCCCCGCTGGTGTTGATCTCCATCAAGGTCAAATTATCCAGCTAAAACACAAGAGAGAATGGGTGGTTGAGAAGTTTCTGATTGAGAAAAAGTAAAAAATCTACTGAACAAAAATAAGAAGCCAATAATTTTTAAAAGCACAGCCAGTAATTCCTGCTTGTGATAGCCTAAGCAGGCAGAATGCTGTAGGAAATCCCTCAGCAGTACACGTACCTTCGCATGTGCCTCCTGCTGCCTCACAAAGCTGTCAGCAGACACCCGGAGTTTGGCTATGCGAGTATCCCACACATCCTTAATCAGGGTGCGGATCTCATCTGCTTTTGGAATGTTGTCTGAAGCACTAAAGGAAGCAAATAAATTGCAATAAGGAAGCACTTAATAAACTAAAGCAATATCCAGCTGGAAGTGGCTTTTTAAAAAAAAAAAAAAGGTTGCTTGGATTCAGGTAAAATACACACACTGTCCTAGACTCAGATTTTGTTTACAATTTTAAAATGTAAGGATTTCTAGCAGTTAAGCTTGGTGCCAAGAAAATTCAGCCATGATCCACAGTTATGCTCATGTAAACTGTCACCTTCAGGCAGTGGCACAAGGACTTCTGCTCTGTAAAATAATTAGGAGAATACACTCTACATTGGACATCCTGTGTCTCGGGATAACTGAGTGCTCTGTGCTATAGAATTTCCATCCAGAATGAATCTGTTTCAAGGCTGGCTCAGAAGTCATGACTTCCATTGCTCAGACCTCATCGGCTACCTAAGGGCTTACAACTCACCAGGAAAAGACAACAGCTCTGCGCCGCCCCATGTGCTCAGCACTACACAGTGTTTCTATCCTCACAAAGCCCTGAAGGGTAGACATTGGCCTACTCTACAGAGAAAACAAAAATACGTTTACAAAAACCACAGAAGAAATTGCAAATTAGCAGAACCTGAGCACATTTTACATAATGAATTCTGGGTAAAAGTTTGAATTGGAGTCAGCAAGAGATGGTCAGTCTTCTTGTGTGAGATTTTTTAAACTAATCTTTGAAGGAAAAGACAAACTAGAAGATAAAAGCAGAAGCTCACATCATCACCACCAGGCATTCTAGGATAAGCTGGAAATGACCTCTTCACTCGCTAAAATTAGCTCAAGATTAGTTGATGGATAATCAGTATATAAAGTTTATGTAGGAGATTTTACTTAAGCCCAAACATCTGAATCCTTCGCTCTGAAGAGCAGTAAAGAACAAAGGACCCAGCTCCTGTTAACTTGCAGAATGAAAGTACAATTAAGTCCCTTAACCAAATGAATTCTGAATAATTCTAAGACAAGAGTTTCAGGAAGAACTGCATACATAATAGACTGCACAGGCCTCTGCTTCCAGCTTCTCCACTGTGTCACTCTCCCCACTGCCACCGCAGGCTCTCAGATCCATAGGGGGCACACTCCTTCCTCAACACCCTGCTGGGGCCCTCATCTCTCCCACCCCATACAGTCTGCATGTGTCCCAACAACTGTTTCCCAAGCACACCAAGTCCTCTCACACCTCTGCCTTCTCCCCCAGTAGAGTTTCCCTCATCTTTCCAGCCTAATCCCTTCTCTGACACCACCAGGCATTAGGGGTGCATCCAACATACTCCGAACAGCATTTATCACACTCCAGTGTAACCACTGGGTAACAGGGTCACATCTCTACCCCACTAAACCAGGAACTCAAGACTATCATCACTGCCTAGCAGAATGCTTAGTAAGCTGTGAACCGCAGCCTCATATGAACTGAAGGACCAAGTCTGTGTTATGTACCTTGAATTTTCATTCGCATCCAAAATGCCATTTAGTGGACCCCTGGCCCTTACTCTACAGCTCTCCAGGTTTTGTTCTAGTTCTACTCTTGAATCCATCAATTAAAAGGCATCAAAAGCTGGACACTTTGAAAATTATATTCTAAGTATGTCCCAAGCAAAATGATCCACTTTCCTGCCACTTCCACTGATTTCCTTCATTCATTCAACAAACATGTGAGCACCAGGTATTGTGCTAATACACAGAAGACACTACCGTCTCTGCTCATTAGAACTGGGGGTGGTGGGAAGAGCATAGCCAGAGAAGGGATTAGGAAATTTTAACTGACAAATGCTATGGAGGTGTACAGAGATGCCAAGACGACAGGTAAGATAGGAAGGGAGAACCTGTTAGGCTAAACCAAAGGAGGTAGCAGGGAACAGATGGACTTACTGGCAGAGGGAACAGTATATGCTAAGCCCTGAGGTGAGGACCTTGGTATGTATGAAGAAATAAAAGAAGTCAGAGTGAGCTGGAATTTAGAGTCAGAGGGGAGAGCTGTAAGAGAGTTATGAGAGAAGGAAGAAAACCAGCCTATGCAATGCTTTGAATACCATGATTAGGACTTTAGACTAAACCCTGGAAAGGCTCCAAGGAGTAGGGGAATCATGTGGCAGCTTCACCTTTATTTCTTTTAAATTATTTTATTGATTTTTTTTACAGAGAGGAAGGGAGAGGGATAAAGAGTTAGAAACATCGATGAGAGAGAAACATCGATCAGCTGCCTCCTGCACACTCCCTACTGGGGATGTGCCCACAACTAAGGTACATGCCCCTGACCAGAATCAACCTGGGACCCTTGAGTCTGCAGGCTGATGCTCTATCCACTGAGCCAAACCGGTCAGGGCTGGCAGTTTCACCTTTAAAGGGCCACTCTGGCTACAATGTGGAGAGTGAATTAGAATCTGATGTGGAACCAGAATTGGATGTAGGGAAACAATTTACTACAGCATAGTTCTGCCACTAGTGGGCTTTTCTTATAGTTCAGGATCAGAGGCAAATGTGACCTTCATGTGACAGACATGCAAGAACTCAAATGCACATTATCAAAGAATAAAAAGGGGTTAAGTTCTAGTAATAACACATATTTATAATTAAGATAAAGGCTACTGTTGGAAATAATGGAGGCTCATACTGGGTTCAAATGTCAAGTGATAATCCTATATAAGAAAAGTCTAATATGCTGTGTCCAACCGTTCACTCAACTGTTTGACCAATCGCTATGATGCACACTGACCACCAGGGGGCAGATGCTCCAACCAGTAGGTTAGCTTGCTGCTGGGGTCTGGCCAATCAGGCCTGGGCAAGATGGGCCAGACACGCCCTGGAGTCCTCCCTCGGTCCTTCCCTGGCCCCAGTCATGCACTGGTGGGGTCCTTTGGCCTGGCCTGCGTCCTCTTGCAATCCAGGACCACTCAGGGGATGTCAGAGAGCCAGTTTCAGCCCGATCCTCACAGGCCAGGCCGAGGGACCCCACCAGTGCATGAATTTGTGTACTGGGCCTGTGGTTAAGAGATAAAATGAAAAGAATCAAGGGATTTACTAGGAGAGGGAAGGGTGGAGAAAAGGAAAAATGAGGAAGGGAAAGACTCCAGGCAGTGTGAGTGGACTCCCAGATTAATGACCTGAGGAACCAAGTGGACAGGAATACCACTTACCTTAGCAATGAGAGTGAAATAAGAAAGGAAAGGCAGGGATTAAGGGATGAGAACCATGAGTTCAATCTTACTTACTGATTTAACAGGAGTTTGGTCAGTTCCATGTAGTAAGGGCTAGGCATAGGGGTAAAAGTTTCTTCCATTCGTTCATGATCCCTAATCTTCTCCAACTTTTCTGAAATTTAGAAATGAATACATTTTACCATCACCATAACCAAAATATTTTTTTTTAACTAAATTTACCAACTGCCTATTCGATCAACTGACAAATACATTAAAAACAGTTTTTGGACCCTGCCAGTGTGGCTCAGTGATTGAGTATCGACCTATGAACCAGGAATCATACTTCAATTACCAGTCAGGGCACATGCTGGGGTTGTGGATTGAGTCCCCGGTGGAGGGCGTGCAGGAGATGGCCAATCAATGATTCTCATCATTGATGTTTCTCTCTCTGACTTAACACATTGCGGATAGATCACAAGAATTCTCGTGTTTTCTGTTCTAAGGCTTGTGGCCAATCACGATATTAAAAAGATATTAGCTTGTAAGAACATGTAATAAATAACTTCAAAATGCAATGGATATTTAATTTTAAAGCGTGCCTTTAACATTTATGTAAAACGTTTTTTGTTACTCATTCAATAGAAACTTATCTGGCCACTGGGTAAAGCTAGCAATAAAACTACTGGTCTGCAATGTGTTAAAAGCCTGAGAAAACCTCCAGTCCTAAATCTGAACTGCCCACTGTACCTAAGGGATACACACAGACACAACTATGCTGTGGGGTCTCAATTTAAAGGACTGACCATCCATCTCCAAGGGGCCCTTGGGATTATCTTGCAATTCTATGAAACTTCCCTGATCCACTCACCCTCACTTTTGATCATGCTCACCCTCTTCATGCCTTCTCTCATCTCACTGCCCCAGCTCTCAGCCGCTGCCTTGCTGAGTACCCGCATGCTCCTGTCACCACATCTTCCTGACTTCCCTGTGTCTGCCCCCATACACAAGGCCAGCCTTCCAGGTATGCTCTGGACCCTCCTCTCACCTACACAGAACACCACGCCAGCATCGGTCTTTCACTCTTGAATGATCATGGTTTCTCCTCACTATGTGACCAATGCATCATACATGCTACAGCATCTCCCACCTTAAAAAGAAAACCTGCCCTGGCCAGTGTGACTCGGTTGGTGGAGTGTCATCCCATGCACCAAGAAGTCACAGGTTCCCTTCCCAGTTGGACACATGCCAGGAGTGTGGATTGGATCCCTAGTAATGGCCACGCAGGAGGCAGCTGACCAGTGTTTCTTTCTCTCCCTCTCCCCTCCTCTCTGAAATCAATAAAAACGTATGTTTTTAAAAGAATAAAACCCTCCCCTGACACCAAATCTTTCCCCAGCTACCAATCCATTTATCATGCCCTTTACACAAAACTGAGTTGTCTGACATTGGCATTAACTTCCCCTCAACCACTCAGATGTGTGTCTATCCTATCCCTCCACCAACATAGTTCACCAAGGCCCACATCCTCCACCAGGCCAAACCCAAGGGCTATGGCTCAGCCTCCACAGCTGACAAGGAGAGCACAAATTCAGCCTCTGGAACTCGAGTTCTCACCTCATCAATTCCTCCTGGCCTTCCTGACCTCTCAACACTGTGGCACGGGGCTCACCTAAACCCACGTCCTAGATGATTGCTTCCTGCCTCATTGAAATACCATCTATGTGCTCATAATGACAAACTCACATCCCAGAGCAGGCCTCCCTGAGTTCCTGACTCAAATACCCCACCGCCCACATTATTTCCACGTGGATGTCTATCAGGCACCGCCAGTGTCAGATGTTCAAACTCCACTCCTGGTGTCCACTGTAGCCCACACGCTGCTCCTAAAGTCTTCCCCATCTAAGAAAACAGCAGCTCCATTTCCTTCCAGAGCTCAAGCCAACAACCTGGCGCTAATCTTTAGTTAACTCTTCTCTCTCATACCCCTCGGCCAGTCCTTCAGCAATCCTGCCAATTCTTCCTTCAAACTATGCCTAAACTCCCACCACCGCTACCCGCCCCCCTCAGCTGCTCCAGCCATGCCCAGCTCTGGCCTGGGTAACTCTACTGCTCTCTCCCCACACACACATTCTTTGCACAGAATATTCACTCTTCTTTTTAAAAGTCTAAACCAGAGTATGAAACACCTCTGTTCAAACCCTGCAATCCCAACGTTGGCCAGGGTATGGAACACTGGAAACTCTTGGACAATCCTGGTGGGGTTATAGTAACGGCTCAACCCCTGTGGAGCACTGGCTAGCAGTTTCTTACCAAGCTAAGCACAGCCTGTCCTATGACCCTGCAATTCCATCCCTCCAGGTATTTATTTACCCAAAGAAACAAAAACATAATCCACAAGAAGACTTGGACAGGATTAGTCAGAGCAGCCATATTCACAATAGCCAAAAATGGCAAATGACCCAACTATCCACCAACATCAGAACGGGTGAACATACTGTGGCACACTCATAACACGGAACACCCCTCAGCAATAAAGGAATGTAATGACACACGCAACAGCGGTGAACTCAAAAACATTACACTGATAAGAAGTCACAGACCAAAACTGACACACGATGCCGTTTGTATGAAGTCCAAGAACAGGTGGAACCAGCGTGGTGGGAGAATCAGAAAGCAGGTGGCTCCTGGGCGGTGTCCACTGGCTATGACGTTTCACTGCTTCTCACCACAGTGCGGCCCAGGACTAGGAAGCAGCTCGGGCTGGGGCTCCCATGGCTCAGAGCTGCCAGAGCTGATCTTAAATGGGCAGCTTGGAGGGGAGCAGCCCTCACAGGGCCAGGCCTGCTGGGACTGAAAAAGCCCTTCGAAGCAGGCGGAATTGGGGTTTCCTACTGTGTCTCGGGACCGCCGGGCCATTCACCCGCAGGACAGGGAGCAAGGCGGAAATGCCCGGTCTTTCTGAAGCTGCATGTGAGAGGGCCTGGCTGAACGTGTCCTTGCTTCCAGGAGGCAGGTATCCAAGTGATTCCCAAGGCGAGGGGGCGATCAAAATCACTCATGGCTTTTCAAATTCTAGGACCACCACCACCACCCCAATAAAATTAAGATTATTTGCGATAATGAGCCAGTCACAGCTTTGAGATGGGGAAAAGCCTGCAAAGGATAAAGTCAGCCTGCATCTTCAATGCATTATTTTCTTTTCCCTACCGACTTTATTGAGGCATAATTAACGTACCACACAATTTACCCACTTAAAAATATACAATTCAATGGCTTTTAATATATTCAGAGATGGACATTTTCATTGCCCCTAAAAGGATCCCCCCCCCCACAATCCCTCCATCACCTCCATACGCCTATCCCTAGGTAAGTACTAGTTTGTTTTGTCTCTGTGGATTTGCCTGTTCTGGATAGTGCATATAAATGGAACGTTACAAACAGGGTCTTTGTGTGTTCTTTTCAGAGAGCATAAGATTTTCAAGGCTCATCTACATTCCTTTATATGGCTCTACAATATTCCCTTGTACGGATTATTTTCATGCATTTTTCTATAATGGAAGATTAACAACTCTGGTCAACATGTCAGTCTATTATCTTTAATAATAAAAGCATAATGTGCTAATTAGACAGGACAGCCTTCCGGACGTCCTTCCAGACGTCCTTCCTAACAAAGCGGGGGCTGAGAGGAGGGACGCCCGGGCTGCGAGGGAAGGGGGCGGGGCGGAAGAAGGCCCACGCTTGCACAAATTTCGTGCATTGGGCCTCTAGTACGTCTATATTTAAATTAAAATGTTTCTTTTAGGCCTTATAATACTTTTAAATTTTAAAGCAAGGGGAAATAGCTTTAAACACAAAATCTGAACTGAAAGTGATATACACACACCCCACACGGGCAGGGCCCTGGTAACAGTGGTCAGCTGGCTCTACGGCGCGAATCTGGACCATTGATTTCACTGGCCAGTGGAGCCCAATGGCGCCACTGCAGAACCGGGCCCCGCGTCCTTACCCACATCCATCCACTCCGGGGGAAGCAAGCGGCACTTCTGTCTCTGCTTCAGGTTAATCGCCAGCCACAGAGGCACTTGCACTGGCAGGCCAGGGTTAAAGGGCCCCAGGTCCCCCTGCGGAGGAAGCACATCCGTGAGCAAGGCGGAGCTCCGGGCATTGCCGGGCCCCAGACACACACACACGCCCGGCGGTCACGCGGCGCGGGAGGCCGCCCGCGTCTGCCCTCGCGCGGCGGGGCTGGCCGCACCTGGCGGCCCACCTGAGCCCGGTTCCCGAGGCGCCGCGGGAGGCCGCCCAGGAACACCTGGGAGGCGCGGGCGACCTCCAGGGGCTCCCGCCCACGTCTGCCGGCTCCGAACCGCGCCCCAACCCCGTCCACGTAGGGCCCGCGGGCTGGACACGCCGAGTCCGCCGCCTGGCTTCCCACCCGAGACGAGGGAGCAGAGCAGGGCGAGTCGCCGTCCGCGGTCGCCAGTTCCTGAGGCAAATGCCCGGCGCACCCTTACCCCGATGAGGTAGATCTTGTCCAGACTGAAGTTCGGGATAATGGTCACCAGCTCCTTCTCCGCCAGAAACTCCACCTCGGCCGCGTCCATAGCGGAGCAAGCCGCCACCCCTCAGCGGCCAGCAAGTGTCGGGGCGCCGCTTTCCCGCCACCGCACGGAGCCCGCCCCCCGGCCGGAAGAAGCCGAGGCGACCAATAGCAACTCGGCGCTCTCCGCGGGCGGCGGGAGGCGGAGAGCGCGGCTGCTACAAGCCCGCGGATTGGCGAGCTTGAACGAGGTAAGCGCTCGCCCCGCCCCCCTCGTGTCCCGGCTCCGGTCCCGCCCCCTCGTACAGAGGCATGGCCACGCCTACTCCCGTGGGGCGGCCACGCCCTCTCCCGGGCCCCAGACCCTTCGCCCCACCTGGGGCGAGCCTGCCTGCCTTTCAGCATCTAGCGCCACGCTGCTGTGTTCCTTCACCTGCCTTGGGCGCCTACCCGCCTGACTCCTGGGACCAGGAGTAAATGCATTTATTGCGTCACAGCGTCACCTGAAACAGCCCGACCCCATGAGAGTGAGGGAAAGCGTTTCCTTTCATTTCACAACCTTCTGACCTCTGTATACACATGGGTTAAAAATCTTTAAAAATGTAGATTCCCTCCTCCCCCGATCATTCAATTTAGAAACTTCGGGAAAGGGCTCCGAATCTGTACGGCGGCAAGCAGCCCAGGTGAAGCTTATGAAGGGGCAAGTTTGCAGGCTGCAGCAAATATGTATTGATGTGCTCATCTGTTTGTTGAACAGATGCCCTCTATACAACAGGCTTGTGTGAAAGTTAATAGCGGAGGTCCTCAACCTCCCCATATGTCAGAATCCCCTAGAAGATTCTGAGTTAATAAGCACACTCCTGGAGAATTGTGTTTCAAGGGTCAGATGGGACCAGAAAGCTGAATTTTAACCAGAGTCAAGGGAATTCTGACGGGATTCTAATAGGCCAGGAAAGCTTCCAGGAAGGTAGGGAGCCAGTGAAGTGATAGATCCTCCCTTCCCCCAACTGGTCGCCGGAGTATGACGTAACCTGCAGTGCGGAAATAACCATGTCTTATGTGGACTATACATTGGACCACCGATCCACACCTGCCAAATACCCTAAGCCATTGTCCTATGTGGACAATGCTGTAAGCCACCAATCAGTGTGCGCCGAGTACACTAAGCCCCCACTCCACCCCTCAAAAGGCATGCCCACCTCTGCATGTGCTGCTGTTCTCCCCTTGCTAGATAGTCGGGCAGGTGCTTCTCCTCTAATAAAGCCTGTAGCCCTGGTTTTCGTTCTCTGTCTGATCTTTCATGCAGGACTGGTGGGGACAGGCAGTGGGCTGGCTTTGAATTGGAAATCCTGCTCATTAGGCCCTGAGAAAAAGCATAGGGGACAGGAGTATTCCAGGGTTCTGTATCCTGGCAGGAACGCTGTCCCACTCCGATAACCCCATGCTTTACTCTCTAAGCCCCCTGAAACTGCCCCATTTAGGGTGGTTGGGGAGATGAAATAAGACTATATTAAGTTCTCCCCACTCACGTGGCTTGGAAAACTATGTCTGTTGTTTATCTGCAAGGGAACTTGTCATTTGCAGACTTGGAGATTACTACCATCGTGTGTCATGTATTCAGACAAACCTTCCAAGAAAATCAGTGAAAGAGCCTCTAGATGCTGTGTGACCCAGGGCAAGTGACCATTCTGAGCTCAGTTTCCTCACCTGCAAAAGAGGTAGGGAGAGGAGCCTGGAGTGTTTAGGGAGGGGAGTAGCCTTGGGCCACCTGGCCCCTCCTGAAATAGAAGCTCCTTCCGACATCTGCAGAGTGTGTGTGCCAACTTGTCTGGGTTTTGATTGATGGGAGAATGTTTTCTTCACTGGCAAATATTTGTGTTCCAAGGTTGGCGAGGCTTCCCTGCAGGCTCTTGCAGCCTGTAAAAGAGCAAAGGAAAAGAGCTGGTGGGAAAGCCGAGGTTCAGAGAGGCCACGGCAGGGCGATAGGAGAGCGAGCAGCGCCCTGAGTCCTGGTGCCCTTGTCTGTAATGTGGTGGACAGTGCTGCTGCTGACCCCACTGGGCTGCTGGGGGAACAGGAGGTAGTGTGCAGCGTTACACACTGCAAAACGGTGTCTTAGGGTCTCAAACTTGAGTGTGTACATCAGGGTCCCTTGGAAGACTTGTTAAATGACTTTCCTTTCATAGCAGCACGATTTGCAACGGCCAGAAAGGTGGAAATGGCCCAAATGTCCATCAGCTGGGGGATGGATGAACAAATTGTGTCAATCCATGCTGTGGGGTGTCATTTAACCGTAAACGGGGATGAAGCACCGATGCCTGCTACAACGTGGGTGAACCTTGAAAACATTATGCCAGTCGCCAGAACCATGTATGACTCCTCGTATATGAACTGTCTAGAATAGGTGAAGCTGCAGAGACAGAAAGGAAACGAGTGGTTTGCAGGGCGGGGGGAGAGAGAAATAGGAGTGACTGTTCATGGGGATGGGGTTTCTTTTTGGGGTGGTGGGAATGTTCTGGAATTAGAGAGTGGTTGCACACTCTGTAAATACACTGAAAACCACGGAATCGTACACCTTTAAAAGGGTGAATTATTCCTCAGCAAGGCTGTATTCACAATGCCCTTCCCTGAGCTCCAGGCTCAGACTTTCTAACTCAGAAACCACACACTTAACATGCTCCCCAGGAGGTGTTTATAGTGGGGAAACCTGGGGAGGGAAGCAGCTGCTCCAATCCAGCCCAGCTCTGCGCCAGCCCCAGGATCCATAGAGGATCCAAATGCCCAGCCGCATGCCTGGCTTTTAAAGGGGGGGGGGGGCTGAGACACAGACAAGAGGAAAACAGAGGCGGGGAGAATGATGGAAGTGGGGTTGCTACTTGCGAGGGGGGCACAAGCCCTCATACCATTATTTCCTGCTGTAAGAACTGCCTCTCCTGCAGCGCTAGAATGTCCCATGTGGTGATGAATTAAGAGTTGGAGATACCATTGATGGGGTGAAGGGACAAATCCTTCATGCCAAGGAATTCCAGATGGTGTATAGAGATGCCCAGGCTTCGAGGAGGTGGAGCATTGCCAGCTGGTGCAGCTCAGTTGACCTATGAACCAGGAGGTCACGGTTCGATTTCTGATCAAGGCACCTGCCCGCGTTGTGGGCTGGTCCCCAGTGGGAAGCGTGCAGAAGGCAGCCTATCAGTGATTCTTTCTCACCATTGATGTTTTTATCTCTCTCTCTCCCCCTCTCTGAAATCAATAAAAATATATTTATGGGGGAAAAGAAGGAACTAACACCCCCCTCCTAAAGTGTGGGCTGCCCAGAGCAACTTCCTTCCAAAGAGAACGGATGGAAACAGGGAAACAGAGTAACTTGACAGTGAAGAGACCTGAACAACATGACCTTAGGCAGGTGTCAAGGTCAACGGCAGTGATCAGCCATAGTCACAGCATGCGCCCTTGACCTCGTGGATGAAGAGGGCACTTTCCCTCCCAAACCTACAACCGCACGCAGTCTGACCCTGAGAAAAACATCAGACAAATCCCGATTGAGGGATATTCTACAAAACACCTAACCAGCACTTCTCAAAAGTGTCGAGGTCGCCCTGGCCGGGTAGCTCAGTTGGTTGGAGCGTCATCCTGATACCCCAAGGTTGTGGGTTCAATTCCGGGTCAGGGCACATACAAGAGTCAACCAAAGGTTGCATAAATGTGTGGCAAAACAAATCGATGTTTTCTCTCTCTCTCTAAAAAAAAACACAAAACAAAACAAAACAAAAAAAAACCCGAAAACCTGTGAAGGTCACCCAGAACAAGGAAAGTCAAAGACAGTCACGGCCCAGAGGAGCCTAAGAATTCGTGACGACTCAGTGTCATGTGGGATCTGGATGAGATCCCAGAGCAAGCAAAGGACATTAGGGGGAAAGGGAGGAAATGGGAAGCAAGCATGGACTTTAATTAATACTAATGTCTGAAAACTGGTTCCCTAATTGTGACAAATGTACCAGAGCAGCATACGATTCACCCTGGGTGGGCAGTCTATGGGAGCCTACTGTGCTACCTTTGGAACTTTTTTGTAACTCTAAAGCTTTCCTCACCAAGATTACGTTTATTTTCAAAAGCCTTCCCAGGCTCCCCTGGAAACCTAATACGCCCCCCAAAATGTGAACCTATTGCCCTCTCCAGGATAGTCAGCAGCGTAATAACTTTGGGTCACACAGACAGCGCTCCAAAGTGAGCCAGCAACGCAGACTTCTGACTTGCAGGCAGTGGGTCTTCCTGCAATGACGAAACAGTCGGTTCCTTTCCAGCTGGCAGACTTGGCCGCACGTGGAATGGAGCATTTGCAATAGGACTAATGGGGGGCCGGGGTCCTCTGAAGGGTCATTTCCTCCTGCATTCAACGTTGGGCCAGCAGCCCACCGATGCACCCCCACAGAAAACGATGAATGACAGTGAAGAACTAAGGAGCTGGGGGGGAAGCTCCACAGACTCTCAGCCCTGCCTGTGCAAGAGACTCATTGACCCGATGCTGGGCCACCCCTGGACCCGAGGAGTCAGAACCTCAGAAGTGGGGCTCAGGCCCGGCCGAGGCTGAGAGCCGCCACCCTGATAAACTGAGTCCGGCCTCTCTCCAGTGGTGGTGGTGGGGGAGGGGGTGACCTCAGGGAAAGCACTGATTTGCAGCTAGTGGTGTCACCCATCTAAGAAGTGGCTTGATTTACAGTGTGGGCAGCAGGAGAGAAATGCAGAACGCAAAACACCTCCTGGGTGACCTCCTTGCCTGGCCTCAGCTGGAATATGCCAGCGGTGTGGTTCAGAGCAGGGCTCTGCTAATAGGACCCGAATGCCTCCGTAACTAGCCCCCCCCCTCTCCCCAGGCTCCAGGGGGCGAGGAACCACAGCTCCTGCTGCAACTTGAGCTCCTGCCTGTGTCTAGTCTGTAATGTGGAGGTGATAACGTGGCCTCTGGCGGGACTGACCTTGGTGGCTCCGGTGGGTTTGGGCTGTACCTATTCTGAAAGTCATCATCCCCTAGAGCCCATTAGGTTCTCAGCTGTGCCAACATGGCAGGTAGTGGTTCCTACTCTCAGCAGGAGCGGTTTCTTTTTTTCTTTTTAATTTTTCTTCATTGACTTGGGGGGGGGGGGGCATCAATTTTTTGTTCCACTTACCTGTGCATTCATTGGTTGATTCTTGTATGTGCCCTGACCAGGGATCGAACCCACAAGATTGGCATATAGGGATGACACACTAACCAACTGAGCTACGGGCTGGGGCAGGAGACGTTTCTTTTAGCTTCATCATCCCCACTGAGTGTGGTGAGAAGTGAAGCAAAAAAGGCATGCGGTGGCCAGCTCTCTAGGCTGGCTTTGTAACTCTCTCTCTCTCTCTCTCTTTCTCTCTCTCTCTCTCTCTTTCTCCCTCTCCCTCTCCCTCTCCCTCTCCCTCTCCTTCTCCTTCTCCCTCTCTCTCTCTGTTCTCTCTCTCTCTCTTATTCAAAGTTCTTTAATAGGCTCACTTAATTTGCTTATTTGCTGTTAATAAATTGCCAACACAAGGAGGGACCAAGAGTGTGCCTGCAGGCAGGCTCCTGTGTGTCTGGGAGTGCGCCACTTTTGGGTTGCAGGTGGAGAAGTGACATGAATAGCTCTGCACTCAGAAATACAACAGTCCAGCAGCAGGAGACTCACCTTAGATGGGAGGTTGTGGGAAGTCCCGGTGAGCAGTGGCGATGACCTGAGCCAGGACAGCGGCATGGGGACCGACAGGAGGGGTTGCATAAAACCAGAGCCACCGACTGCCTTTCTGTGTCCAGGAAAGCCAGGTCCGGGATGCTGCCGGGCCCCACCCAGGTGGCCACAGGTATCGCCCCATCTATCTGTGGCCCCACACAGCCTGCAGCACGCCCTGCCCCTCCCTGGAGGGCCTGCAGGTTCCTCTCTGCAGCTCACTGGCCTCCAGGGTTTGGCAGGGGAGCCATCATGCCAGCCGCATGGTGCACATCACGGCAAGCCGGGTGCTCCCCAGCGGCTCCGACATGGTGCGAACACACTCTTGTGTCTTTTTGCCATCTGCTGCTGTCATTAAAAAATTACATTTCCATCTGTTTTCACACTTTTGTCCCCTCCCAGCCTTTCCTCCTGGAAGCATATAGCGTGGGTCCCAAGTCTCAGATCGGACATTGCTGTCCTCCTGGAAACTGGGCTCATCTCTGGTACACACCAGGGGGAGGGGTGATGGGCTTTGTCAGCGGCCAAAGCTGCTAACGTCCATCAGGCCATCCGTTTCCTCTTCCGGTGCCATTTACTGCAGCCCCTACTCCACTCTCCCCACACACACACACACCCACTTTTGGGGGGAACCATTTACAAAGCTTTTTATTGTTGGATTTAATCAGGCTGCGCAGCTTTGGCATTAAAAATAAATGAAAAATAAGCTGCAGACATTAGTAACCATCCCCTCAGGATGTATTAAAATGGAGGAACTGACTCAGGAAATAAGAATCAAAGAGCCATGTTTTGAGGTCAAGATAAATCGTCTTTCTAGACCGCCCCCCAGGGGCCCCCTCCCCCACCCAGATGGCACCCTGACCTTTAATGAAGGGTCAGGTTTGCGTAGAATACAACGACCCCACAGGTCGGCGGCTCCGGTGGGCCTGGTAGATCTTCTCAGGCACAGCCTCGCGAACACCAGCGTGACTGCCAACATTCTAGAGGCCCCTGTGAGACAGCCAGGTCCACTGTCCCGCAGCCTCAGGCCGGCCTCCCGCCTGGACTTCCTCCTGCTGCCACAGGCCTAAAAGCCTGGATGAAGCGGTGATTAGCCAGGGCAGGTTGCTGAGGGGGCTGGAGGCCTCTGAGCAGTGCCCAGGGAGATGTGGACGGAGCCAGGCGCCAGAGCGAGCACCCAGCCCCAGCCCTGGGGCCCAGCTTCCCCCTGGGTTCCAGAGGGAAGAGGACGGGGGCCACAGTCACGAGCAGCTGTGAGCGGGCTTGCCTGGCCTGGCGCATGCTCCAGGGGAACGAACTCTGGTAGCTGCTGGCCACAAAGTGAGGAGACACACGAAGCAGATTTGAACCCAACTAGAGCCTGACAAAGCCCAACGCCCGGCAGCCACTCAGCAGGGCCCTGGCCCAGCCAGAGACCGGCGAGCGAGAGGTCACTGCTTGTCGTTCTAAGCCACTGAGTGTGGCGGGTGGGGCGCCTCAGTCCCTTGGGCGGCTATGAATACCAGACCGGGTGGCTCACCAACAGGAATTGTTTCCTGTTCTGGAGGCTGCAGGTCCAAGGTCAAGGCACCAGCAGATGTGGTGTCTGGTGAGGGCCCGCTTCCTGGTTCACAGGTGGCCATGTCTTCACGTGTTTGCGGGGGACACACACACACGCTCAGTCTACAGCAGGGGTGGGTTGCTGAGTCCACAGCAAAAAAAGAAAACGAATACACTCTGTCACAGTTTCATGAGTTACATGCACACGAAGTGCTTAGCACAGTCCTGCACACCGCAAGCAATATGAGGGCCGAACAAATAAAAATCCTGAGCGGCCCTCAAGTGTAAGCGCTGGGAACTGGTGTGTGGGGCCGTGTCCCTGACGCAGAAGCTTTGTTTTCGAAGGGTCCTGTGTGAGGGTGCCCAAGGCTTGAGTGCGGGTGCATCAGCCCTAGGCCCTGAGCCCCAGCTGACGGGTCGCCCTTCCTTCCTTCCTCTGATGGCTTGCACATCAGTAATTATGAAACAACTAGTGGCCCTGTGCACGGATTCATGCACATTGAAAGGAAAATAGAAGAAATATTTTAAGATTGCTATTTGCCCTTTCTCCCTCAGTGCCTGGGAGCCTGCGGCGGCCCTGGCCCCCCCTAACGCTGGTTGTGTCTACTGGAGATTTGTGCCTGGCACCCGCCTTGGCCTGGCACCGCCCACTCACGTGCTCCACCATCCCAGCCTGGTCCGGCTCTTGTCAGGCCCATCAGGGCAGCAGCGCCTCCCTTTGCCAGTGCTGCTTCACCAACACTTATCATGTTCCACACCACCCCCTGGTGGTCAGTGCACATCATAGTGAGCAGTTGAATTCCCGCCCACCCACCCAAGGGGACAATTTGCATGAGTCTTTTATTATATAGGACTAGGGGCCCGGTGCACAAAAATTTGTGCACTGGGGCGGTGGGGAGGGGGGTCCCTCAGCCCGGCCTGTGTCCTCTCACAGTTTGGGACCCCTCTGAGGATGTCCACCTGCTGGTGTGCCTGGCCAGCTTGGGTGAGGGGCCAATGTCTGTTTGCAGGCTGGTTAAGCACCCCAGTGGAAACCCTCACCCCAGGGGGTGTGACAAGCCTGAGTGAGGGGCTAAGGGCAGTTTTCAGGCTGGCCACAGCTCCCACTGACCCTCTGGCCCATCTGCCTGGGAAGCGATGGGGTCCCGCTGGCTGCTCCCCGCCCCCCGCCGAGGCTTCTCCGCCTGGGAGGCCGATCGGGTGGCGCTGGCTACCCCATCGGCCTCCATCCCGCCGGCTGCTCCCCGATCCCCGCCGAGGCTTCTCCGCCTGGGAGGCGGATCAGGTGGCGCTGGCCACCCCATCGGCCTCTGGGGCGGGGGCCTTGGGGGCACCGCCTGGTCCCCGCATCCCCTCCCCTCCCAGGCTCCCGCCAGGAAGGCATCCACAGGCCCAAGACGCCGGATGCCTTCCCAGAACGGAGGCTCCCAAGATGGCGGAGGCCGCAGTTCAGGAGAAGCCACACACGGGGGCTGCGGCCTCCGCCATCTTGGCTGGGCTAATTTACATACAGCAGCTCTGATTGGCTGGTGGGCGTGGCTTACCCCGTCCCGGAGAAATGGTTAATTTTAATATTACGCTTTTATTAGTTAAGATGGGAGTCCTGCCCCAGGAGAGGAGGGGGTGCTATGGGAACTGGGGGGAGAGAAAACTTTAATTTGCAGGGTCCGGTGAGAGCAGCATCAGTTGGCAATGGACCTGGCTTTGCCAAAGAACTGAGCTGGGAAAAGGGAGCAAAGGCATTCCAGAGACAGAAACTACATGAATGGGTGGTGGACTGTGGTTCCAGAGATGGCCACATCTCCCATCCCACACACTCTTCTTACCATGTGCCTGTGGCATCCCTCCCATGGAGAGCTGTGTGTGCCTCTGTAGGAAGCAGGGCCCCTGTATCATTCAGGGACCCAGTGCAAAATGAACATTCGGGCCCTGGTTCAACAAGGATTAAGAATTCCTAGGCAGCAACAGCAGAGAACGGGTCCTTCTGAGAGTGGGCCCCGTTGGATCATGCCCATCGCAGGCCGGCCCTGACTGTGGAGCCCACCATACAACCCAGGCACTCAACAGCCCAGTGGACCCAGGTGTGTGAAGTTGTACACAGGACAATCTACAACCTACAAAGTGAGGTCTGGGTCACGTGGTGTCAGCCTGACTCCTGAGGCCACCACGGGGGTTGTCAGACATGTCTACATGACCAACCCCAGTGAAAACTCTGGACACCAAGACTCACGTGAGTGTCCCTGGCAGGCGCCACCTAGGGTGCAAGTGTCGCCATCGCTGCTGAAAGGAGGGAGTGCTGTCTGAGGGTGACTTTCCTAGATGCTCACGCCTGCCTGATCTCTCCTGGCCCCCACCTTTTGGGCTTCTTCCCTTTGTTCATTTTGCTCTGTGTCCTTTTGCTGTAATAAACCATAACCACAACTATAATGGGGTTTTCTAGTTGTGTCCTTCTAACAAGTTATTGAATGTGAAGGTGGCTTTGGGCATCCCGGAACTGCACTTGCCTGTCCTCCACACGTGTACCCCAGGATCACCTGCAGACAGGCTCCCAAAGCCATGGCCCCCCTCTGCACCTGGGAGAACCCAACTCCAACAGTGAATAAACCAAAGCCAGGATAAGCCACACAGCTTGGATGGAAACCAAAGAAAAGGAACAGAAACACTCATGTCATGACTAGAACAGTCTATGGGGAGAGGGGGACACCAACAATTTGATGTTCTTTAAAAAAAAAAAAAACACCATTGACAACAGTGTGGTAATTGCCAGAGAAGAGGGGATGGAGAGCGGTGGAAGAGGGTCAAGGGGGAATAAATGGTGACGGAAGGAGGCTTGATTTGGGTTGATAAACACACAATACCATGCACAGCTGATGAATGGTAGAACCGTATACCTGAAACTTATGCAATTTTTAGTAATCAATATCTACTCTATAAAAGCGAAATAGTAAAATTAACCGTTTCTCCGAGACGGGTAAGCCACGCCCACCAGCCAATCAGAGCGGCTGTATGCAAATTAGCCCAGCCAACATGGCGGCCGCCACTCACGGACCTGAGTAAAGGGCAGTTTCCATTCCGGCAGGAGCGAAAGTGAAGCTGCGCCCGCTCAGCTCAGCTCCAATTAAACTGCCTCTAGGGAAACACAGCTTTGAAACAATGTAACAATCATAGAATCCTCCGGAGCTGAAGGAAAGAGCAGCCAGGCCTAACCAGTAAAAGTAACAATTGTTTCATTATAGACCCTGCGAGGTGAAGCAGAGGAGGCTTCGTTAGTTAGAAGGCCGCCTTAAAGGAACAGTGTATCAATTATAGAAGATAAACCAACGCCAGGCCTTAAAGGAACAGCATCAATTA
>PVJC01000454.1:0-125208 GCA_004026665.1 Murina feae
CCAAGTATAAAAATAGTCTGCGTTTATCTTGCGATTTTGAATATGCCTCAAAGCTGCAAAGAAGACCCTGTCATTGATTTGCTAGGGATGTTTAGCGGGCCAGCCCTGTGTCTGCTCGGGATACAGAGATAGAAAGCCAGACGTATTAGTCATCTCTCTGTATAAGATGCTGTGTTAATGACACATATCATAATATTCCATAGTATAATTATCGATTTTCTGAAGCTTATGCAGAATTAACAGCCCAGCCTCCAATTGTCTCTCCGAATGGGGCATGAAAAGTTCACATATTTTGTAAATTAAAATCGATATTTTCAATCTCTCCTAAAGGTAATTTTCCTAATTTAGTGGACTTTTCCCTAACATTTATTTTCTCTTTTAATTATAAAATGGCAGGGTATTGATTTCCCTGAATAACCTCCTGACGCCCTGAGTGCATTTTTATTGCTAACGCAGGGTGGGGGTGGGAGAGCAGTTGAGCCTCTTAATGAGGATCTTTAATTACTAGCTTTGTATTAATTTGCTTTGATAAATTATGACATGTGCTCTCCCCGCATACACAGTCCAGAGGAGGCATTCAGGAAGCTGTGAGGGAAGGTCTTTCATTTCAGGTGGTTATTCTGAGCTCTCGGGCCTGGACAAACTCTTAAACACTCAGCCCCCAGAGCAGGTAGACATAAATCAGCGTAATCCCACAACCCTGTATAAATCTTCTCTGTAGACAAGGTGGTGTTTCCCTGTTATACTAAGCAGCATTGATTGGTTTTCCATATGTATCATCATCTTCGGACTTCTTGAGGCGTATTCTCAAGACAAAAGAGTGATAAGTCAGTAAAATAAAAGAAAAGGTCCAGGTGGGTCTCCAAGACTTTAGCCTGTATCCGTGTTTATTCCATTTTAGAGTTTAAAGACAATGGAAGGCCCAACATAGAAGTACAGTATCTACAAATATCTGTTCCCATAGCATGCTTCAACTTAGTGTCATTAGAATAGTGTCAATAGTGTCTTAGAATAGCTTTCTAAGAAGCTCAAGGAGGAAGGCTCAAAGGAGGAAGGCTCACAGTTTTCCCGCCTGGGTGAGATTCCCTTCACTTGCTAATAAAAAGGTTTTTTCAAAGGGGTGTCTTTGAGAGATAATCATGATATCTAGCCCACGAAACGGTTGATCGAAAGCACCTTTAATCTTCATAAATAAGTACAACAAAATCAAAATAAATAACAGAAGGTTATGCAAAGATGTCAACATGGTACTGACAAATGGCAAATTCATCTGTTTCTCAATTGCCGCTAAGATCGCTGCAAAGCTTAACCGCACTGTATATCATATCTGCCAACTCATTTCTGTGATTAAATATTCCATCAGTGGGGCTCTAAGGCGGCAAAGCTTAACAAGATTCATAAGATGCACCACTTGAGCACGCATAACTCACTTCCAGGGATGGAGAGCACCCCGCTTGCAAAGGAAAATTGGAATCCAGTTCAATTACTCCACAAGTCTCGATCAATAAGAGAAGGAAAAGACCTTTCAGTGCAATGCAAATCTAAGATATAGTTCGGTCCTGATGACAAGAAACACACAATTCAAGTCCATAGTAGAAAGATACAGAGTAAATTACTCAAAAGCCTTGAAGATGACCATGAAAAATTATCTTGGTGAGACTATTATTATGAGCAGGTTTTTGTTTCTTTTTGGGGGGGGGGAGGTGAGGGAAGAGGGTGTCCTGAATGTGTACACCTCCTGAAAATAAAAATTTCTGATTCCGAGGGGCAAAGCAATCAATAACAGGTACTTAAAGAAGGGCATACCTGGCTGCAACATCATATTTGAAAGGTGGTCAAATCTTGAAAGGAGGTTATCCTCGGGATATAGGTAAGATTTGATAATATAATGAGTATAAAATAACTTTACAGGCAGTAAAGTAAAATAAAAGTATAAGTGTGATCACTGAAATCCCCTCGATCATGTCCACGTTGGTACAAGCCTGGCCCTGGACATCCGCCTGGTTACCAGACGAGGTGATAAGAAAGTGGATTGGGATCTCAACATAAATTTTAAAAATGAAGAAGACGGATGTAGCATCCTGTGATTGCTTATCTTGAAAGGGCAGTGTATTTGACCTGGGATTACCTGTATAGCAGTATTGGTTTTCTGTGGGCTTTGGGGTCAAAAGAAGGTAGATGAAAGTCTCCCTCCCAGTTGCGTCCCTCCTCCCCACATCACTTGATTGAGTCCATTATAGTTATGAGGATGACCTTTAGCCACTTTCAAATGGGCTTTTCCCCCAGTTTGTTCTTTGCCATTTGGCTATAATAGCATCTGAAAAAAGTAAGATTATCCAGAACCTGTGAACACTGTAGCCCCTGACCCAAGCTGCTTTTCTTTTCCTGGTCCCAGTCCCAGATCTAGAGCTGGGCTCAGGATGATCTGCCAAAATACTGGGGACAAAGTGTGCCCTGCTTGGGGTGACCTGAGCATCCTAAAAGTGTGGAGTGTGGCGTTGGAAGGTCCCTGCTTCCACTCCGAGCCCCTCACAGCAGCTAATAGTCAGGCACCCCTCATGGCTTTAACATTTTCCATGTCCACCAGAGGACCACCAGACTCATGTAGACCCACAGCCATGGCAGTAAGGAAGCATTCCTTGTGAACCATGACCTCCGGCTCTGAGATGGTCTGTATAATTTGCACACCTGCCAGATTAAACGCAGTGCCCTTCAGTGAACTGGAACAGAAGGGTGAGGATTTAAGTGCCAGAGGCAAAGGAGTATTAGCCTCGCATTATTCCTCATCAAAGAATGCACCTCGTGCATCTCTTTGGCTTCGCCTCCTCTTTTGGTTGCAATTCACTTCTCTCCTCTGCTCCCCCATCTGTCTCAGCATATTTCATCCCATCCCTGCCCACATTTGGCCTTAATTTTTATCTGTGTCCTTCCCTGTGCCACAGAGGTAAATGCAGCCCAGCTTTGATGGAGCCTATGGGGTTTTTGGATCCTCAAATAGGATCAGAACTAAACACTGCATTTCCTAAATAAATGAGTGTCTCTTCTATTGTGTGAAAGTCTATCAAAGAGCGCTCCCCCAAAGCCGGGAGGTGCAGGACAGTCCCTGTCGGAGCCCCACATCTATGCTGGCGGGGCGTGTAGATGAGGTTTGAACACCTGACTCTGGATCAGTTTCATAGGGAGAGTTTTAAGCTGCATCACCAATACACTGAATAACTCAAAATATCAGCAACATAAATCAATCTGGGGCACTTACTCTATGCCTGACATTGTGTTAAACACTTGGTGTCTTCCCAAGTCCTCCTAAGAATGTTATAGCCTTAACATTATTATAGAGATGGTGAAACCAAGGCTTCATGGATAGTAGTTTCATTCCCTAAATCACAGAACTATTATTTTTTAAAAAAACAAACCTGTTTATTACAGAAATCTTTTTTCTAACCTCAAAGCTCATGTTTTTCTTCACCTTGTTCTACAGTTTCCTCTGAAGAGGAGAGGAAGGCATGCCTGCCCTTCCCCCCTCCCACCACGTCTTCTATGCATCAGGCCCTAGAATATAATAACTAATAAAAAATATCTTTGCATTTAATATCACACACCTGCCAAACTCCATATTGGGATTTTCACATATATTTACATAGATCACAACCTGGCAGGGTGAGTGTCATCTTTGCGTTGCAAATATATTAGGAAATCAAGTCAAGTTAAGTTGTCCAAAGTTGCTGACTTCCAAAGCTAAAAAGCTGGAACCAAACCTGCATCTTTGTGAATCTGAAGTGCATTCCATTTTACTAAAACAACAGAGCCCCCCCCCCAAATGCTTTAATTAATCCAATATCCTGGGTCAGTGGTTTTAAACTGAAAGTGACCCCCCACCTCTCCACCCTGCCCAAGTAACTGGAGAATTTTTGGAGACATTTTCCATTGTCATTCCTGGGAGAATGGGTGTTCAGTACTGACATCCAGTGGGTGGAGGCCAGGGCTGCAAAACATCCTACAGTGCACAGGACAGCCCCCCACCACGCAGAATGATCTGGCCCCAAATGTTGACAGTGCTAAAGTTGAGAAATCCTGTCCTAACAGAGGGACATTGCTAAAGATGTCATATATTCACTGAATATCTTAATAACTCTTGGGCTCTACCACTTGCTACTGCTAAAAGCAATCCAAGAATTTAAAGAGACATTCGCCAAATGTTTCTTACTTGTGATTTTTGACTCCAGAAGAGAAAAACATAACGTTTGGTTACATACTTCAGAGCTGAGTTGGGGGTCCCCAAGACCACACTCTGTGATTGGCTAGAAAGACTCACAGGATTCAGAAAGGTGGTTATACTCACCTTTTTATTTTAGTAGGAGGATTCAGATTAAAGATCAGCAAAGGCAAAGATACACGGGGTGAAGGCCAGAAGACCAGTCAGGAGCTCTCCCTGTGGAGTCTCAGAGAGGGACTTGATTCCCCAGCAATGATGTGTGACAACCTCTGCAAAGTGTTGTCAGTCAAGGAAGCTCAATCCAGTTGAATGCCCAGGGTTTTTATTGGGAGTCAGTGACAGAGACAGGAAGCATCCATGTGACTGACCTCAACTACTCAAATCTTAGCCCGCAGAGCAAAACAAAGCATTCGCTAGCCTTAAGGCAAATTGCTACCAGAAGTATTCTATCAGGCTGGTACTGTGTGACTCAAGGGCTCAGGTATCCAAACACAGTCCTATCAGGTGATATATTGCAGGAGTTGACTAAGGATCAGTACCCAAAACAAGGTTTTGGAGCAACAAATACAGGGTTTGAGCAACCCTGCAGAGTTAACCCTTTCGTGCACTACAGAAAAAGAAATTGAAAATGAAAAGATGACAATACATAGCAATGGTGATAATGATAATAGTGGTTGGTGTGATGATGATGTAAGACAAGATGTACCACCATGTTGGTTGATTATAGAATATCAAGCTGAATATACTTATAGAAAAATGGAATGTGTGGCTTTTCGCTCCGAGCCAAGTCAGCACATTTCTTCAGTAGAGGGCCAGCTAGTAAATATTTTGGATTTTGCGTGCCATTTGGTCTCTGTCATGACTCAACTCTGCCATTGTGTACAAGGCAGCCACAGACAAGACATAAGGAACGGGCATGCCTGTGCTCTGAGGAGGCTTTATTTAAGGACACAACATTTAAATTTCATATCATTTTCATGGGTCATGAACTAGTCATCTGTTTGGGTGTTGTTTTTTACCCCAACTCTGTAACAATGTGGCAGCCACGACCCCGGTCTGCTGACCCTGGCTCAGGAAGTCCAGATTTAATAAATACCAAGCCACTAGCTCTGGCCTGGGGGAATGCTGTTGTTGTCTTTAGTGTTGCACTGGTTTAGCAGTTATACACTGCAGAAACCCCTGAGGCTTGCTGTTTGTCACTCAGTTGTGTGATATTCGCCAAGGAAGGGCCAACGAGACATGTCTTGTGTAAAGTAACACAAGTCATTGGCTTGTATCAGTTCATCCTTTAGCACCCGTTACAGCATCGAGGGCCTGAGAAATGCAGGCACTGTGATGGACACGGGCGCGGCGGGGAGGAGGGGGCACTTCTTCCTCCAAGAATTTGGCAAAGCAGACAAGGATGCAGACAAGGAAAGCAGCTCAGTGTGTCACAAACGATGATACTGAAAGAGAACAAGCCCTTGCATTCGCAGTCAGAGAGGTGGTACAAATAGGGTTTTGAAGGATAAGTAAGAGTTAGCAGGGTTAAGATCATGGGAGAGCAAGCAGATCAAACTCAAAGGCTAAGATTTAAGTTAATATGGGCCGTAAAAAAACAAAAGCTTCGATTTTCATAGGAACGTAGGTTTATTTCAGTAGAGACATGCTGTGAATACAAAGGGCTGAAATAAATGAGTCATTGTTAACAAAAAATAATAGAACATTTTAATAAAAATTAATATTTTTTCTTGAACATGAACTTACCAGACACTGAATAACTGCAAGAATTAATTAGCATAAGCAAATAAACCTATTTTTCTTGTTCTCTGAAAGTGAAATATTTCCTGTTGCTCACACCAAACAAGTCAGTACAAGAGTAATGACGTGGCAGTCGGCTGTGAAAATATTCGCTGTTAGTATTAGTGGAGAGAAATGGTGGGCCTGCGTGTAAGGTGTGTAAGGGAAATGAATGCAACATGATTATAGTAATCAGTCATTAGCAAACATTGTAGTTTGTTATTAATAATTATGTATAACAGGATATTGTAAAAATTAAGTTATGAAATCTTTTTATTAAAACATTTCGTACATGTGGTTATATTGACTGGACCACAAAAACATTCATTGTGGGCTGCAAATTTGACATGCTTGTTGTAGAGGTAAATAAAGAGGGGCTGGGGAGAGCCTGCAGAAATTTCTCAACTTTTACAGAATCCACTGAGAAATGTTAAACAAACCAACAAATCAAAACAAATACGGGTATTACTTGACTTTCACCTGAGATATACATTTCTGAGGCTAAATCAGGTTTCCCCCAAAGGCTAAGAAGGACACCCGATCTGCTGAGATCAGAGAGGATCTTTTAGAGAAAAGCTGCAGAAGACCGGATGATGTCATACAAAGGAATCGGGGTTCTAGAATTTATCCTTTGAGTCTCAGGCAACCATTGAAAGCTCTGATAAAAACATAAAAAAACCCCACAAAAAACAAGCAAAACACTTGGTATGAGGTAGCACTCAAATCTACCTTTGAAGCAAATAATTGTCTTATTCTGAGAACAGATTCCTAACATGTAGGTCAGACCCTGAGGGCTGAGAAAAGTAACTACTCATCAGTTCCAGAGATTGGCATCTTCACAGACCCCAGGAAGACCAGGCTGCTGCCCAACCCGAAGACTATCATACCTATCTGTTCCCTGGTTCTATCTATTTTTTTTTTCCTAGGAAAGTGAATTCCCAGAGATTATTCTTTTTTAACGAGGTGATTTTTTTTCCTTTATATATTAACTGGTGTTGCCATTCTATTACTATTTTGTTTTAAAGGTTTGTGGGTTTGTTTGTTGTTGTTGTTTTGCTTCCCACTTTCAGAGTTCTTTTCAAAATGTATAGTTTGCTATGATTGACCCAAGATTGAGTTGATGTGTAAATAGAGACAAATATTGTTTAATACCCTGTATGGTAATTAGATTTAGATACTCATTCCCCAAGCATACAATAAAACTCTCCTGTTAGCTTCTTAAAACATAGTGTTGAAAAATCAACAAGCAAATAGCAAAACCTCCTTAGGTTACATTGATGACAGTTAATGCATTTCCAGAACTACTATACAACTGTTGCAACCCATTACAGTAGAATATTGGTTTATGAAAGATTAATAAAGCCAGTGGAAAATGGAATCCAGCATCAGTATTTGCTATTTACACCCAAAGAATCAGCCAGTATTAATTTCGCCATATGCTACATTCTAATGAGTTTTTCATTAAACTGTATACCATTATGGAAACTAAACAGGGATTATTTAAAGAATAATGCCAAAGGCTGTTATTTTTTTTTTTGAGAGATTAAGTTAGTTAATGGGTTATGCAGTTAAATATGATGCAAAGGTTAATTGATGTACACTTATCATTGTGTTCAGCCCAATATCATTTTAAAAACATGAACACCCCAATATCATTGATATTTCCCCTGGAAAAAAAATATGAGTCTATGTGTATGTCTCTAGTGTTTGTTCACACCATAGAATATTATAAAGATGAAAACTCTATCTATTAGTTCTCTGTCATTTTTGAAAATAATGTTCACCAGTTGAAATTTTCTATTTGCTTTCAGCCCATAGGGTGTGTGTGTGGGGGGGAGGAGCATATTTAAAGAAGTGTATCTAATTACTCTTAGAGACTCAAAGTTGAAGTATAATTTCCACTTTCACTAGAGGAGTGGAGTCAGTGATGTAAACCTAATCTGGAACAGGAAGGGAGGTCAAAATGAATCTCTGCCCCCATTCCACAAATACATCCAGTTCCTCCAAAAATAAAGTCGTATCATATAGTTCATGAAATTCAAGAGGAGCCAAACAGGGAGGCTCTCCAGAAGGTTTTTGGACTCTTTGATCATCTTAGAGACTCTTGTCCCTAAAAAAAATGAGAGAGAAACACTGAAGCGGGACATTTAGGGTTGTGCAGAAATCTGTAGACTCCATTGAACTCTACCGATTGCAGCTAAAGCACAAGCGCTATGTTGTGCAAACTACAGAGAGGCGAACTGAAAGGTCTTCAGGAGCCGGCTGTGAGGTCAGTAGGTGACACACAGTCAGAGGGGACATGTCCCAGTTATAGGAAGGTGTGGCTTCTCCGCATCACCCTGAGTGGCTCTGCCAGGCAGGAACATTGACCCAAACCCATGTAGCCCCATATCCTGATTCCTAGAAAAGAAGCCAGATTCTATCTTGTAACAATAAAGACGTGTAACTATTTGCCAATCTTAAAATGTTTTCCATTAATTCTGTTATCTTTAGGATTACGTTAGTGGTAAAAGAAAACAGTATACTAGTCATCAATTTGCTACTTTTTCTTTAAAGGAACAAGGAAACAAGTAAGTCCCCAAAGTGCCATATTTTGAAATTCCAAATAATAATAATAATAATAATTATTATTATTATTATTATTACTGAGGTCAGTTACTGTTGGTCTGCTACTTGCCAAACCCTTTCATATGGCAGGTCTAATCCTTATAACAGTACTCGATAAAGTAGTTATTTGTGTCCCTATTCACAGATGTGAAAACTGAGGCTCAGGAATGTTAGATGCCTTGCCCAAGGTCAAAGAAATAGTGACTGAGGCTGGAAAACAAAACTAAGGTTAAAAGTTTCCAAAGTCCATGCTTTTTCTGTTTGTTTGTTGTTTGTTTTTGTTTTTTATCAGATTTTAAGAGTTTGCTATTTCTCCTCACTGTGTTCCCTGCCTCCGTGTCTTATTTCTATCTTGCAAGTAGGATTTTCTCATCTATAGGAGATACATCCTTGCCAGAGGCTTCCTTGGTTGGATTTAAAACCCTATCACAGATTCCCAAAGGCCATCAGGAGGTTCTGCCTAACATTTTTAGCCCGGAAGAGTCAGGTGTTTCAGCCAGAATGCCACTGCAGAACCTTTAGACATGGTTTAGCTGAAAAGGGATTAATGGAGATAGCATTCCAACATTGATAAGGATGTTTGATGAACTCAGGACCAAGCATTGCCACTAATAAGCTTTATGAGAGAGTCTGAACTTTAGAATCAGGCAAAGCTGGCTCAGATTTCAGCTTCATCTCATCTTTTTCTCTCTCTCAGCCTTAGTTTTCTTGTGCATATAATACGAAATACATATCTTAACCATGTAGAGCATATGTGGTCAAGTACCAAAAACTCAGTGGCATCTTAAAGGTCACTCTCATTAGCACTAGCTGTATGCGAGGTTGATTATGTAGTTCCCATCAGTTTAGTATTTTTAGCAGCTGGGGCAGAATCCCAGAGCCCACCCTACTAGGTAAGATTCAGCATTTTAAAAGCATCCCACGGGTGATTCAGTGCACATTAATTAGAATTTGAGGAGCAAGCCTTGTGAATCTATTGGCACCCATCATGCTGAAGGCCAAATCCCTTAAAAAATAAAACATAGCTTCATTGTGGCTGAATGCTAGCCTTCCATAAATACCATATTAGACCAAGTGTTCTCATGGTTCATTGTCCTGAGCAACAATACACGAAAAATACATTTTGGGCAAATATTGAAAAGGAACATGTCTTAAAATTTTTTTTTGGTTGTTTGTTATTAACAAAAATGAAATAAAATTAACATTTTGGCAAGTATTGATAAAACGATACCCTCTAAAGTACTTCATGATGGCTTCCTGGGCTAATGCTGTCTTGAGAGACAGTTGACTAGTACTTTTCCAAGCACAAAAGGACTCAGAAATATGTGAAGATACATATTTTAGCCTTTGTGGCTGAACGAAGGTCTCTGTTGCAAGTATGCAACTCTGTCTTGCAGCATCAAAGCAGCCATAAAAGAAAAGCATGTAAATGAATGAGAATGGCTGTTTCAATGAAACTTTGTTTAGAAGTACCGATATTTGAATTTTATTTGATTTTTTCACTTGTCATTAAATCTTATTTTCCTATTGATTTTTCTCTCAGTCATATAAAAATGTAAAGACCAGCCCAGCTGGGGTGGCTCAGCGGCTAATCATTGCCCTATGAACCAGGATGCCAGAGTTTGATGCCAGGTCAAGGCACATGCCCATGTTGCAAGGCTCAATCCCTAGTGTGGGGCATGCAGGAGGCAGCCAATGATTCTCTCTCATCATTCATGTTTCTATCTCCCCTTCTCCTTTCCTCTTTGAAATCAATACAAATATATTAAACATAAAAGAAATAACAACGTAAAGACCTTTCTTAGCTCATAGGCCAGACAAAAATAGTTAGTAGGCCAGATTTGGCCAAAAAACAGCAGCTTGCCTCCATGTAATTTAGAGGATGGGTGTTAGATTAATGGTTATTTTCATTTGCACTCAGCATTGCAAGATTCCTATTTTCATGACCTTGGGCAAGATCCTCCAACTCCCCATTCCTCAGTGTCTTGTCCATTAATTGGGTGTGATAATAGCAACTGTCTTATAGGTTGTAAGCCAAGGAGATAATCCAAGCTAAACCTTGAATAGGTTTGCCTGGCACTTACCAGGTATTCAGGAGACAATTATTGTAATTGCTACTGATAATGTTAATTATCATATTGAGTCAATTTGAATATTTTTTGTGAAAGCCTCTATTAGCCTAAATCTTGGAGGCAGGAGAATAAGGACGGTACATTTTTAAACAATAAATAACCAGGAAGAAAGTTGCACAAAGGTTCTTTGTTGCATTCTTTTGTGTAATCTGAACTTATTTCAAAAGAAAAAGTGAAAAGAAAGGAAATATTTAATAATATATATATATATTTTAATAGTATGAAAACCAAAACTTACAAGATAAATGGGAATGAAAGATTATTTCCACTATATACAGATTCATCTCAGGACACCTTTAAAGATGAAATCCCACCCTAGCCAGTTTGGCTCAGTGGATAGAGTGTCGGCCTGAAGACTGAAAGGTCCCAGGTTCGATTTCGGTCAAGGGCATGTACCTTGGTTGCGGGCACATCCCCAGTAGGGGATGTGCAGGAGGCAGCTGATTGATGTTTCCCTCTCATCAATGTTTCTAGCTCTCTATCCCTCTCCCTTCCTCTCTGTAAAAAAATTAATAAAATATATTTTTTAAAAATTAAAAAAAAGATGAAATCCCCCCAGTACAATTAGAAACATGATTTGATGTGTAAGAGTTAACCACAGATACATTTTTCTGCACCATCCGTGCCTCAATGGAAATACCCCTGTAGCTAGAACTCCACCATAACCCTCCGGAGCAGCTCATGGTTCAGGCGTGTAAAATAGCATTAGGTAGCAGCTGTGAAAACACTCTTACACGACTAAGCTCAAGGCTAATCTATGTTTAAAAGTTTCAAAGTGCACATGTGCGAAGGCATGTTCAACCCATCCTGGGGTTGGATAAGTTGGTCCGTTGCCAGCAGCTACTCCCAGCGGCAGAAACACATGCCAGCCTCGCAGGCCTCCACATCTGACAGAAGTTTGATGCTTCATGGCATGGGGAGCAAGCTTTGTAACAGCCCTGCATTCACTCGCTTTTTGGGACTTTCCGAGGGGCTTTAGAGAGTCGCAAGACTAAGGCTTTAGGAACACTGGGCCCCAGACGGGCTCTGTTTTCAAGGGGCCCCTGGATGAGCACAAGGTAGATATTTGGGGAGGTACAGACAGCAAGTGACACGCACACAACCCTACGCAGTGGCTGCTCTAGAAGTCTTATCAGCCCTTAGCTCCTTTATAAAGTTTTATTGGTGTTCTCTTTCTCTCTCTCTCTCTCTCTCTCTCTCTCTCTCTCTCTCTCTCTCTGTTTGGTTGTTTTCTCTGTTTGGTTGTTTTTTGTTTTGTTTTTTTTTACATTTTAATAGAGATAAGTGTATCCTTCTCCAAATTGCCCAGCCCATCTTAGCCTTGGAGCTACGGAAGCGACTTGGACGCTGCCTGTTGCCAGGCTGTAGGGATGTACCTTTGACTTTTCTTTTGAATCCAGAGATTATAGGAAAGGTCTAACCATTCACCCTGGGGCTGACCTAGAACTCTGCCTGTAAGATGCTGATGTGGAAAGGGCAGCCATTGCAAAACAGCCTTTCTTTTCTTCCTTCCCCTGTTCCAGTCTAATTTTATTTCTTGACAGTGTAAATAGCTGCCTATCATAAATTCCTCGGTTTCTCTCCTCAGCGGCTTCCTGCCTCTTACCTCAGGTCCCTAGGCCCATGGGACAGGAGAATGAGTAAGACACGATTCCCAACTTCTGGGAGTTTGTAGTGTTCCCGGGAAAGACATTCATTAAAAGGATGATTACAGCACAATCTGGAAAAGCAGAGGAAGGAAGCAGAACCGGGCCAGGTAGAGGCACATCGATCCAGGTTCTAGGAGCAGAAACCAGAGCCAGGTTTGGAGGGAATTACCAGGGGGTAATGAGTCTCTCTCAATTGCTTGGAGGGTATTGAAAATGGACCCTGTGGCTTTAAGTGCAAATTACTGAAATGTCCTCCTGGATGTATTTTTGATGCAATTATATGATTTTTGTTTTGAAATGTGGGTGCCCAAGGAAACTTCACATCTTATTTTAGAAGTGTTTTTTTGACCAGGGGTGCACAGAGGGGGTGGAGTAGGGCTTTCCTGGGAGGCAGGAGGCCCTGCAAGGTCATGCAGGTGTGAGGCCAGACCTGGGCTCCTGCTGCTCTGAGCCTGTTTTCCTCGCTGAAGGGTTGGCTCTAGAATTAAAAGTTTAGACTCTTTCTCCGTCCTGTCTGTGATAGGAATCCCGCTTCTAGGCTTCTCCCAGCCCCTCCAGGGAGTGTCCAGGTGAGAAAGAGTTGAGCTGCCTCATCGGAGACATGGACCCTGCCTCACCCTCTCCCAACTGGAGGACTGCAAGTCTCCCCTGAGAGTGCCCCTCTGGACATCTCGCCAGAATTTGAGATGCTGATGATCCTGGCGCTGGGAGTGACCGAGGTGACAGGCCTTGCAAGAGGCTCTGGTTATTCCGAGATTGTGGTCTGTCACACAGAGTCCCTTCCCTGCCCATTGCAGATAGTCATCAACTTTCTAGGAAATGCATGGCCAGGCTGCCCAGGCGTCGTGTGAGGCTGGATGGCTCAATCTCAAAAGAGCTGGAAAAGAAACGAATCCCAGAGATGCAGTTTGTAACTGTGTGCGAACTTCAGGCGTGCAAATTCCCAGCTGTGAGAAAGGGACAGAAGAAGGCGCACACAGGGAAGCTTGATTGGACAAAGCACTATTTTTAGCAAATAAATAAATAAATAAATAAATAAATAAATAAATAAATAAAAATGGAAAGGTCCTTAAAAACATATGTTAACTTAAAATTAAGAAAGGCTTTTCAAAGGGAGAGGCAGCCAGGGGTTAGTTGAGATCAATAGGATTAGCTGTTTGGGAATCATTCATTCATGCAGAAGCCCAAATAGTGTACTGATTAGGAGACAGAGGTGGTGGGCATTAATGAGAATGAGAAGGGAACCAATTACATCAATGGAAGGAAGGCATTTTCTATTGGTGCAGAGAAGCTAACAGTGATGCTGATTCTGAGCAATGTTTTCCGTTTTCAGCCCAGTAGTCCTCGGTGCAGTAACCATGCCATCTGCTTTCTTGTTATCTTTATAAATGGTTCTCTGGGACAAGTTGTGTAGGCCCAGTCCTAAGGTTTTGTCCTGATTGTAACCATCCAAAAGTTCAAGTAGAAGATGTGAAAGGCAGTTCCTGGCGCGTGGCAGCTCTGGCCCATGTGAAAGTGGCTCCGATTACATGATTGTTTCCACATGTAATAATTCATTGCATGGGCTGGTCCCTCTGAGGGATGGGATTTTTGCTAGGGGCTTCGGGTAAAGAGAGGGACATGATTGGCCCCTGACCCCGGGGGATTCTGTGTAGCCAAGAAGACCAATATCTAAATAAAAAGTTGTCATACAGCATGACAAAGGATCTACTGAAGAGATTTTTGTTAAGAGTGATAGGAACGCTGTAGAGGGAACAAGTAAATAAATCTTAGGCACTCAGAAGAGAGGAGGTGACTTTTAAACTACATGGAAGGGAGAGGGGAAGGCATCTTTCTTCAAATGGAGCCGCATGAAATTGCCAACACGCAACCCTATTGAACATAGAAACAAAAGGTCGATTTCCGATGGTTTATCTTCACAGTAAGAGCAGGACCAGCATGCAGATTGCACCCCTTCCACCGACTCTGACAATTGGTGGGAACTGCCCGGGTGCTGTGTGGAGAATGATTCCGAGGATTCCAGGCCCGCAGGAAAGAATACTATTGGAGTCGTTCAGTGGTCTGTCCGGACTAAGGAAGGGGTCTAAATTAAACATACTTGCCATACGTAAATGATAAGAAGCTTTAGAAATGATGAGAAGAAATGAGAAGATTTAGGAACAAAATCACAGAAGTCTTAGGCTGTCCTCCTGGGTGTAGGCAGGCCACGGTAGTCAGAGGTGGTTGGGCTATGCTGGGGGTGACTGGGGTGTGGACATAATGTGCTTTGGACAATCTTATAAACACTCCCAACACTACTGCTTGCACCTCACTATCCCACTTGCTTGAACACACCCGTACCCCACCCCAGAGAAATGCAGGGAGGTTACAGTGTGTTCCTCCGCTGCTTTGCTTTTGCTTAATTCAAAGCTTTCTTTTAAGAAAAGGTCAGGGTGTACTGAGAGAACACACAAGTACTTTGCAAATTAAATTGGAGGATGCTTTTAGGTAACATCAAAAGCAAGTCCTGTGACGGTGGACATTTTGTCTTACAAAGGTCAAAATCATTGCATAAAGGATTTTTTTAACTACTTAGAAGGCATCCAGAGAAGCTATTTCAGGGCAGTTTCTCGGGACCCACAGTGTAAGAAAGTGAGGAAAGCATTATTACGCGCTGCCAGGAATCAGCCTTCTAGAGGAATCTGCACCGTGTCTCATTGGCACCCCTACATTGCACTGGGGTTATTGAAAATCTGTCCATGGTTTTAACTGTGAAATACTAGAATACCCTTCTGTATATATATTTGCTACAATTACATTATTTTCTTTTTGAAACCTATATACCCCAAGAAATTTCAGATCTCATTTTAATAGTGGTTCTTTTTAAAAATATATGGTTTTTATTGATTTCAGAGAGGAAAGAAGTGGGAAAGAGTTCTAGCAATGAGCCAAGGGAGTCTCACTGGAAAAGCAGGGTGGGGGATAGGACCTGTCTTTTCTCCTGGGTGTCCTACCTCCTGTTGGTGGATTTTAGACCCCAAATCCCATGATCTGATGTTCAGTTCATTTGCAGTTCATCCCCATTGCAGACCAGCCTCCTGACAGAACTGGAAATACACACTGCAGAGAAACTAAGTCATGTGAAGGCTCATAAGTTACAATAAATTGTTCTCACCTACAGTAGGAAGAAGAAAGCACTGTCAGTTTAGCAAAGGTTGGTTATGACTCAAGCCCATCCAGACTCTTCATACACTTGCTACCAAGGGAAGGTCAGTGAATTCCACTCTTACATCTGGACTTTTCAGGGAGGAGGGGGAGAGGACTCTCCTCCAGCAATAAGCCCAGGACCCCAAGGCACTCGGGAGAGGGACTAGGGGACATTCCTTCAGATAGAACTTCCTCCCAGGGGCTACTTCTCCTGGTCACACATTAGATGGATGGATTGGGTCGACCTTGTGTTGGGGGAGGGAGAGATGAGTCAGGAATGTTAATAGAATCTTTGTGTAACCTGGAAATAATGTACAAAATCCAGAGAGACACCAGGATCAGGGGAGAAGTGGAACTGGGGACGGCCCCTCAGTCTGCTTCTGCGATCCCTCTGTGTTGGCTTGGCACGTGAGGGATAGGGGAATAGAGGTGAGGAGACCACCTTTGGAGTTGTGTCTGGGTTTGTACATCAGGAAAGCTTACTGTCTCTTAATGGCGTCCTGTGGCAGCTCCTCTCTATTCAGTGAAGCCTCACTCACTCTGGAAGCTTTAACTACACTTGTGTTGAACTTGGGTAAGATACAAAAAGGTTATAGAATGCCCCCCTGATCACCCAGGGCAGCTCTACGAGGGTCCAGGTGAGTTGCAGGTTCCCTGAGGCTCAGGCTTCCTTTCATGGGAGATTGCTTTCCTATGATGATGGGAGAATACAGAGACCAATGGAGGCACCGACCTTGACCAGACAGGGAAGTGGACACAAACCCCAGGAACATATGCCCATCGTCAGGAATGGATGTCAAGCTCCTCAAACGTCTCCCTGCCACTTTGCAAAGCCTCGGAGTTTGAGCAGCAGTAGGATAGCAGACCTGATGCCCAAAGAGCCCTGGCACTCATCCCGGGAGGGGGTGGTTGAGCAAAACAAGGCATAGATTGAGAGACATCTCGGGAGTCCACCATTCTTCCCACTGATAAGCTTCCTCTTTGCAAGGATGAGCCGGGCCCTTTGCTGTAAATCGGGGGGGGGGGGGTTGGGGGGCAAGTCCTCACTGCAGTGCCGCTGGCTGTAGACAGTCTTCAGGGGTAGGGACGTAGCCTCTCCCATTGGGGACTGGGAACTTTAGGGGAGACGCAGGAGACACGGAAGTTCTAGATGATCTCACCCCAAGTCCACAGCGGGGTCTAGGTGGGCCACAGGAACAGTGAAAGTTGCGTTTCTTTCTTCCCTGTCTTGTGCTCTTCCTCAGAAGAACTGATTTGGACTTAAGTTTGTGTGTGGTGGGGGAGGAACACTTTTTTGTAAACATAGCAACACACATGCTTGCCATTTGCTGAGTAATGATTCTGAGCCAGCCCCTGTGCTGGGCATGTCTCCGTCATAGGACTCACCACCCCTCCTGCAGGTAGGTATATTCACCCCATTTTCCAGATGGGACTCCCAAGGCACAGAGAGGTACAGTCACTCACCGTGATCACACAGCAAAGTAGTGCCTGAGTCAGGCTTGCTATGTTGTTCTCCCTGAAATTTCCACACTCCCCTTTGAGCATGGCATGCTGCTTCCATTATGGACCTGAAGCTGGGGTCCTGGCCCAGCCAGACCCCTCTACACCCACCCCATGGGGAAAGGAATGACATGTGCTTGGTGGGCTGGGAGTGGGCCTCCCCGGCTCCCTCTGGCTAAGGCAGGGGTTGCTGTGGGGGTCCCATGACACACTCTGGGGTGTGGCTATGTTTTCATTTGCCTGCCTTTCTCGTGTTTGTTGCTGCGATCTCTCAGGTGTAGTGTGCCTGTTCCCAAACAGATACCATCTATCTCTCTCTCTTTCGTAGGCACGGTGCTGTTGTGCCAGGCAAACCAGGAGGGATCTTCCATGTACAGTGCCCCCAGTTCACTTGTATATACTTCCGCAAGTAAGCCCATGTTGTGGCTCCTTTTTTTTGTTTTGTGCCATAACTCAGTCCAGTCACCTTCCCTGCCATGTAAGTCCCCTTCCCCTCCCTCTGCACCGCCCTCCCGCGTGGCCCCCTCCAGGTGAATTTGATTTTCATGAGCATGTCTCTGTTTCCCGTTGCCTTAACATCCGATCCCTCTGCTCATCATGTCTCAATCCTCACGTCCCGGATGTCCCAGCCATTCTTTGTGCAGACCTGTCAGGACTGGGTCCAATGGATGGGACATGGGGCATTGGGGTGGGGGAGGGGAAGGGAAGGAGGGAAGGAGCTATAGTTCATTGCCTGCCTTCTATCACAGCTTTGTAAATCCATAGGAGAAAAATTGAATTAAAACATTCAGGCCATTCAACTGGCATCCTAGCCTAGCCGAAGTGCTGGGTCAGTCCTCTTGAATGGAATTTCCTCACTGTGGGAAATATGAGTAGCCTGAGCTAGTGACTTGTTTGCAAGGCTGTTCTATCCTTGGGTATGTGATTCCATTGAAGAGGAGGAAGAGGAGGAGGAGGAGGAGGAAGAAGAGGAGGAGGAGGAAAAAGAAATGTGGTTGTTTTCCCCCCATTTAACTAGGGGGAACAAGTTAAAGGTTCTTTAATAGATGTAAGTATACCCATCAAGGACTAGGGGGAGGAAACCAAAGTAACAAGGGAAGCCAGATCACAATGCGGAGGTGGAAAACAAGGGTTGCTCTGCCTGGAGTGGGTGCTCTGAAGAATGGCCACTCCTGCTCTCAATTCACAGAGCAGGACCTAAAGTGCCCCCGGATCCCACATGGTTCCCAGCCCCTCCTCAGTCTCTAGCCACAGTCTGACCGTGCCATCTATTTCACACTGTGTGTGTACACCCAGTGCAATTCCTGTGCCTGCCCAAACAGGTTCTCATTGGGATCCGTGCTCAGATGTGAGCCTGAGACCGTGGGGAAGTGGGATACTTCTGAGACTAGCTCGAGAGGGGGAGAGGGAGAGCAGAGGATGCAGGCTCATGAGGATCAGAGGATGAGAGACAGGAGAAGCCTGATCACCTGCAGAGACCGAGCATCTCAATTCCCAAAGGTTGGGATAAACCCACCTCTTCACTGTGGGGCACCAGTTAGAAGCAGTGACAGGGACCCCAAAACATGATCATGAGAAAGCTTCAGGTCATGTGGGCAGCCAAGGGCTTCTCTCAACCAGAGCATAACCTTCAATGGCAGTTTTGACATTCATGAAATGCAAGGTCTCTGAAAAGCTAGCCATACCAGCCAGATGTGGTTCTTCCCGAATTTATGAAAATTGTCCCATTTGGGCCAGTGCAAATGCCTGTGCATACATATCGTAGATGAGAATGCTACTGTACATTTTCACATGCTCAAACTTGCTTTCGATCCTCTTAAAAGCTGCACCAGGTAGGTTTTGTAATGTTTGCTTTACAACCTAGGAAATGGGGGGCCACAGAGAAGTGGGGTGATCACCCAGGACCACCTAGCCAGTATATGGTAGATTTGTTTTTCAAAGCTGGGGTAGTTAATCTTCTGGCCCCATTTGCTCTAAATCTCATCGTCATTCCACTATACCAGTCCTTCCCTCATCTCTATACACACTACTTCTGAAGGAGAGTTGGGTTGAATTCCAGAGGGTTACTTAGTTTTTCTTTAATGCAGTTGTCCTATGGGACCATCTGGGAGGAAACAGCCTATCTCCGCACTGTCCAGTGGGGGTGCTCCTGGGACCGAGACACTGACTTTTTCATTTTACTTAATTCCAATTAGTGTCACTCTACCCTTGAAAGGCTAATGGCTACCATATTGGACAGTGTGGCTTTCTACAATCATAGGCTGTATTTATATTTCTGTTTTCTTTTCAGAAGGGCACAAAATAAATCAAGCTAAAAAAAGAAAAGGCTGGTTTTAATTGGTACAGCCATTCTAGTTCGACTTGTTGAGTGTGTGTAATCGTGTCAAACACAGAACTAGGCCACAGTTCTCCATATTTATTTAAATTTTTAGTTGTTTTTATTGTTGACGATATTACAGATGTCCACCATGTCCCCCTTTTTGCTCCCCCTCCACCCAACATCTGCCCTATCCCAGGCCTTCACTGCATTATTATCTGTGTCCATGGGCTATGCACATATGCATATAAGTTCACTGATTAATCTCTTCTAGCCTCCCACTCCCCTGCCCTCTGAGATCTGTCAGTCTGTTCCACGCATCCATGCCTCTGGACCTGTTCTGTCCGTCAGTTTATTTCGTTCATTAGATTCCACATATAAGTGAGAGCATGCAATTCCTGTCTCCGTTCTCCATATTAAAGTCAGTGAAACACATGGGAAATGAAATCATATCGTGCAGTGGTCAGCAAACTACAGCCAAGGGCCACATCCAGCCCTCAGCCTGCCTTTGTAAGGCTTGTGAGCAAAGAATGAATTTAGATTCTTTAAAAGCATAAAAACATAACAAAAACAGAAATAATGGGAAACAGACAGAGGTTGCCTACAGAGCCTAAAATCTTGGTGATCTGACTCTTTATATAAAAAAAAAAAGTATTCTGAACTTTGACTTAATGGATCCATTTTATTATTGAAAATAGACACTGGGACTGTTGCTTCACTGTTTATAATACTTTTTGTTCTGAGTTTAAGAGTAAACATTTATATTAATTATAGAAATTGTATGATGTGTGCCCAACACCCTTCATTTTTAAATTGTATAATCAGTCATATTATCTACACATTTGTCATCCTATTATTTTCACTTATTATCGTGTCATGGGTCCTTTATGCAAATATGTTAATGACCTCATAATAATCTGTTGCTTCATGATATTACATTTTAATCTATCCCCCCTCCATTTGGGGTACTTAGATTAATAGCAATTTTTCAAAAATCATAAGGAAAATGGTGTGTATTAGTATCAAAGACAATAATGAAGACTAGCTAACCCTCCCAGGCCATAACAAAACAAAACAAAAGCTGGTGTCTTACCCTCCAGTAATGGTATTTAGACTGACCAGCTCAGCTGGTGTTCTGTAAGGGCAACCAACCTGAGACCTGCCCTTCTTCAGCTGGGTGGCTGGAGGGGTCTTCCATTATCTGTGTCCTGGGCCACGCATTGTTGCTGAGTGTAAAGATTATCCATTCCTCCCAAAGCACTTAGCTAAGACTTCCTTTCTCCCTCTTCTCCAAGTCAGCAATGCCTTCTCGGGCCAGGCTTAGCTGTTAGCTGTCTTCTTTGCAACATTTACTTGGGTTTCCTCTTCCAGATTAAGGTGTACATCCTGGTACAAAGTCACACCCCATTTTCACCACACAATCACCTGAGATACCTCTCCTCCCTCCAGGTGTGACATACACCTGGGTAAGGGCCAGAGACCTTGTCTTTGAGGTCTGAACAGGATGGTCTCTTTTTCTCTAAGGATCCAGCCTTTTCTGCAAAAGCTGAAGCCCCCTCTCTTCTCAGCCATTGTTCAGGATTCACCTGGTGTTCAGCTTGGAAGTGCATGCTTCTCGCTTTGGAGGAAGAGCTGTGCTCCTGGAAGAGGGGGCAATACATTGCACTTTTGTAAATTGTATTCTCTGTGTTCACCGGCTTCGGTGAGCACTCCTCAGTTTGGATTGGTTTCACGCATCTTTACCTGGCCTTGGATGTTTTAAACTTAAATTGTCCTGCTTTGTAGCCAAATAGCACATCATCTGTAAATAACACCCTTAAATGCAGTAGGGGAGATGGTTTTTAAAGGAACCCTGCTGAATTAGTTAGTAATGAAAATAACTCTACTGAAGTTATCTGTTTTTTAAGATGCATTTTTGCATAATGGGTTTTCCTCATTAAGTGAACCATCCTCACAGTAAGACCCAGGACACGGAAGCATTCAGAGAAAGGTTTCCAAGCAGGCGCTGTCAATACAACCTAATCCCATAGAGTCTCCCATCTCATACCATCAACCCCAGTTTCTCCTCCTCATGCCCTTTAGCCTCATGTGAAACACTAGTCAAGTGTCATGGAACATGAAACATCCTCTTACATGCCCTCATAACCCACTCATTCCTAGTGTACAATGGGCCTACTTTCTATCAAACTTAAATAAAAACAGAACAAAACTCCAGAGAATAAGGGAAGATCATCTTGCCCCAGATGCAAAACATGTAGTATTAATATTGTTGTCTTAAGATATTAATTTTAATCAACTAAATTAAACTAATAAAATACTTTTAATCATTTTAAAACAACTTGTTAACATTAGTTTGAAAGAGGAAGAGAGATAGAGAGAGAGATTGGTGTGAGAGAAAAACATCGATTAGCTACCTCCTGTATGTGTCCCGACCAGGGATTGAACCTAAAACCTAGGTACGTGACCTGATGGAGAATCAAACCTGCAACCTTTTTGTGTACAGAATGATGCTCCAGCTGAGCCAACCGGCCAGGGCGATTTTAAAATAATATTAATTAAGTAATTAACCATGCGTTTGCTTTGAATAGCAAACAACGCAACTCCTAGGCCAGTGGTCAGTAGGCCCCGCTTGTCCCCAGTGAAAGGCACCAGCCACATTAGCACTGTTGGCACACAGTGAATGCATAATATAAACACTCTCCAGGCCGAAGCAGGAAGGTAAAGAACATCTCACTGCTCCTCCAAGTTAAGGCATTACTCTGGTTTCTACTCGTTGAAACATGCAGCGGTCAATAATTGGTTCCTTAAATAGGAAAGCCAGCTCCAGTGTGGATCAGCAAAGCCAGCAATCCCTCACCCTCATTTCCATTTGGAGTAGTTGTTTCCAGAAGGAGGTAAATATCATCAGCTTTATTGTCCTTACCATTTTACGAATAGATTTTTCATTGACAAAAGAGACATGGGCTCGCTGTAATCGGGGAAACATGCCAATAAACCGAAACACACACACATGGAATAATATGGTAAAATAGTCCCACTTTATTAAAAAACACAAATTCTTTAAGTAATTCACATTGACTCCCTAGTAAGTATCTCTCCACATGTTTTCATAATAATGCAAAGAAGGACAGACTCGCATGCAAGGGGTAGTGATAACAGTACAATTTTAAACGGGGCAGTGTACACATAAGAATCATATTTCATTTCATAACACATATGGACCATCTCCTGTTGAGCCTTTTGATATTGTCATGCTGTTCCATGACGTGGGTGGTCCGCAGTTTATTCAATTATTCTCTATCCATGGTAGTTCAAGCTCCTTCTTTTTATAGCGCCCCACAAACATTTTTACATATACCCTGACACACCAGGGCTTCACATTTTACATCTAGGCTCCCAAACGTGGGACTGTTTGTTCCGTCCAAACATTCTTGCCAGCACCTGCATATTTTGCTTTTTTTTAATTTTACAAATTGGATGGATGAAAAATAGCATCTCAGTTTGCTCCAGTGAGCATTTGCCTTTCTCCTAGTGAAGAACATCATCCTTCACAAATTTAATTGTCGTTTGGATGTTACCACAAGTGACTTTTCAGTACACATCTGCTCATTTCTCTCATGTGTTTACTCATTTATTTTAATTCACACTGAGAGATCATTATTCATCAGGGAGAATAACCTGAGTATAAGATAGATGTCGCCAATATCTATCCTATTTCGGTCATTTGATTTGGCTTACATTCCAGCATATAGTCTTAATCATATAGGCAAATATATGTCTTTTCTTTTGTTACTGACACCATAGTGCCAGCATGGTTTGTTCTGGTGAGAATTCTTCTTGCCTGGTAGATGATGGCCTTTTCACTGTGTCTTTATATGACACTCTAAAGGCACTAATCCTTTCCTAGGGTCCCCATCCTTATGACCTTATCTAAACTTAATTACCTTCCATTTCTAGGTGCTATCATAGTGAGACTTAAGGGTCAACATATGAATTTAGGGTTGGGGGAGTGAGCAGACTTTAGTCCATAGGAAACACCTTGACACAGAGGGGCCAGTTTCATTGTCAAGGGCTCTGAAACAAAGCATTTTTCAGCTATTTCTCTATGGTTCTATATGCTTATTAGTGCAAACAAGTATTTTCACATAGTTACATGGAAGCCACCACTTTCAATCCATACGGAGACAAATCCTGAAATAAAATGAGATAACTGTTTATTCCTGCTAAATGTTCACCCCTGAAAACAAGGAGGAAATAAAATCTGTTATCACAGGCAAATGCTGAGGAACCTTAATGTTATCAAAATGCAAAATCATCTCCTCTATTCACTTTTATGAAACTCTAGGGCAAGTAGTAGTAGCATAGTTTTAATTGATATATTGATTGCAGATTGTATGGAAGCAATTGTGCAGAATTCATAAAACAATGATTTAAGTGGCAGAAACATACATAAATCAGGCCTGCACTTTCTACATTTAGGTAATGGATAGAGGTTCCATTGGCTTCTGTAATTAAAGCAATGGCCTCCATTAATTTATGGCTTCCTCTTTCTTCTGCCCAATACAGAAAATGTCACTAGACTGAGTTCAACAATAGAATGCACACCCAGGGCATTGTGTTACTGATAACATCAGTTAAAAAAAACGCACACATCTTCTTTCTCCCTCTTTCCAGTAACTCAGAGCTTCCTGGCAGCCTCCCAGAAAGCCTTTTCTAATAGTTTCCAGCAAAGAATAATCTGGGACTAGATTGAGGAAAGTGAGGCACTCCCCTCAGACAAAATGTACAGAGGCTCCAGAAAGCTCAGTCATCGAGGTAAATAGTATGTTAACGCAATATTTCAAAATACTGACGTTTAATGCAAAAATTTCATAGAACAAATATCAACATGTTTCCTAAAGGTAGGATGATTATTATTATTACTAGTTTTTATTTTGCCTTAGGATCCAATATGGCTCAGCATAGCACCTCTTTATCTAAAATTTAAAAAGATATTTCTATTGGCATTTTTTAGAGAGAGAGCAGGGGAGAGGGAGAGAGAAAGAGAAAAATGGATGTGAGAGCAGAAAATGGATCTGCTGCCTCCTGCGACCTCAGGGATTAAGCCCACAACCCAGGCATGCCCCTGACCTTGAATCAAACCAGCAACCCTTCGGTGCACGGGACAAGGCCCAGCCAACTGAGCCACACTGGCCAGGGCTCTTTATATAAATTTGGATAGTCTGTTTCTCATGAAATTGTTTACAATAATTTTATTTTTTATAATTACCCTTTATCTTGATTACTAGTTTCTTTGGTTGTCCCTCATTTAAATTTTACACCTAAGGTGAGTGCCTAACTAATCTTAGCCTGTTTCCAGCCCTGATATATAAAATAATAATAGAGCCCTGACTGGTTTGGCTCAGTGGATAGAGCGTCGGCCTGGGGACTGAAAGGTCCCAGGTTCGATTCCAGTCAAGGGCATGTATCTTGGTTGCAGACACATCCCCAGTGTGGGGTGTGCATGAGGCAGCTAATCGATGTTTCTCTCTCATCGATGTTTCTAACTCTCTATCCCTCTCCCTTCCTCTCTGTGAGAAATCAATACAATATATTTAAAATAATAGAAAAATGGTTATTGAGAACGTCCTATATGTTGAGCATTCTGCTAACCATTCATATGAACTTTCTCAATTAATCCTCACAAGATAACTATGAAACAGGTGTGATAATTCTGCCTCCTTTTATATGAGAAAATTTGCGGTCAGAGGGAATAAGGAACTTGTGCAGTGTCCCACAGCCAGATCAACGTGAACCCCGCCTAACAGAATTTTAAGACTTCCACCTTTACTGGCCTCTAAATTTTCCCACCAGTGGCTGCCAACCAGCAGTGCCACCTCCTCTGCTTCTGGAAATGTCCGCACAGGGAGTGGTCAGACAGAAACTCTAAGCAGCTGCCCAGCCTCTGCGCTCAGTCCCCGTTGTCCTTTCCATCCAAGGATTTCTGGAGAGGCTCTTCCCCGCCTGCTCTGCCTCACCAGGGTTGGCAAAGTTGTTCTTTAAAAGGCCAGCGAGTAAATAGTTCCAGTCTTATGGACCATCTGGTCTCTTGGAACTCACCATAGACTATGCATAAATGAATAGGTGTGGCTGTGCTTCCAATAAAACTTTATTTACAAAACTGTCTTCAAGCCAGATTTGGCCTATAGGTTACCATCCCCTTTGTCAGACCATCATTTAAAATGGGACATTTGTAGGACTTCCAGCAATAAAGACAAATAAATAAGTGGGCAGGGCACAGGGCAGCTGGCTCCCAGGGGGTGGAGATAAAAAGACTTCTTCTTTTTAATATATCTTTATTGATTTCAGAGAGGAAGGGAAAGGGAAAGAGAGATACAAACATTAATGATGACAGAGAATCATTGGGTGGCTGCCTCCTGCACCCCCCTCCTCCCAATTGGGATCAAGACTGCAACCTGGGCATGTGCCCTTGACCAGAATCAAACCCAGCACCCTTCAGTCTGCAGGCCTATGCTCTATCCACTGAGCAAAACCATCTAGGGCAAAGGAGACTTCTTTTCCATGTGCACCCTCAGCATTTTTGGCATTTTGAATTATTTTGTCACATTTGAAGACAAACGATGGAAGGTAAGCATGTAAAAGAACACCCTCTCCCTGGTACATATTCAATTAGAATGTAGACATGAATTCAGTCTAGATACAATTTCGATTGGTGTAGTTTTCCTCTCACAGTAAAAAACAAACAAGTTCAATAAACAACAAACAAATCTGGATGTGGAGGCTTTGTTTTGGTGCTGTTTTCCTGGGATAGATAGTGAGACTCCCTCAGCCCTCCCAGGATCCCTCACCCTCCACCCAGGCCTCTTCCGGTTCCTCCCGCATGCTGGCTCTCAGAAATGCTCACACAGATCTTTCTGATCAGGAATCAGCCAGTGCTTCATTCCTCCATAACTCAGCGTTATGGTGACAGCGTGTGCCCTCTGTCACTGCCTCTGAAACAAGTCCTTCTTCTTCACTCATCTGTCCTTTGATGGGGAAGAGGATTGAAAATGTATCACTTTATTCAACCAATCAGGTTCTTTCCATACGCCAGATACCATGCTAGGCGCTGTGCCTGCGATGTGAACATGAGATCCACAAGTTGACTCTCGTAGACAAGCTGGACTATAGACAGATATATAAGGCTAAGATCTCAGAATTGCAAACACACTCCTCCTAGGGATATTTGGGAGGTCTTTCCCGATAGGAGATTTACCCACTGCTAACACCTCCTGGCAGGTGAACTAAATATCACTGCCTTCCCCATCATTCCACACATAATAGACACACTTAGATTCTGCAGTCCTAGTTCCCTCGTTCAGTCCTTGGAAGAAGAGGTTTTGAGACACCTAGCCTGGGCCATGCTCCGCCTGCCGCCTCCATCATAGCACACGCCTGACGGACTGCACAGGGGTTGTCCACAATTGTCAGCAGCCACTGCTGATGAAGGGACCTCAGAAACCATTCTTTCTCCATCGCCCGAGCACCATCTCCTTGTTTTGCTCCATTTGCCCTGCATTCCCACAGCTCAGCACAGCTCTCATTTATTAAGAGGTTATTTTTAAGAGTGGGTTTTTTTTTTTTTTTTTTGTATTTTTTTCCTAGTGATTCTGCCTGGACACCAGTTTCTATAAGAGGTTCATTTGTATTTTTAATCCCCACCATTTCCAGCCCAACTGGGTTAACGCCCTCATCGACATCTGTGTGGTTATTTTGGCTGAATAGTAATAATCCCATTACTTTTGCTTTGTCCATTTAAAAAAAAATCAATTTCAGGAAAATTAAAAAAAAAATCACTAGTAAAACACACTCCACCCTTAGTTGCTTCAAGGGAAGAATCTGCGGAGGAGCCACATTCCAGGCAGCAGCTCTCGGCTCTCTGGCGCTTTGGCTATTAATCTCCATGCAGAATGGTAGCTTGCTTCTTTTTCAGACGAGGATCTCCCTTCTGCAAAAGACCGCTGGTTGCAAAGCCTGCCGTCCCGCGGTGTGCCCCCAAACATCTTATTTGTCTTGATATTTCTTTCACAGAAACACATATGACAGATAAGGAGTCACCAGAGGATGGTTTGCTTTGTGTCAGACAGATATTAAAACAATAAACCACGTTGTCCTGGGATTCCCGTGCACGCACAGCCAGAGAACAAGGCCAAGATGAGACGTTTCTGAAAGGCAGTGAGGCAGTTGTTCTGGGGGAATTCCCTGGGAACCCGAGTCCTGTGATCCCACTGACAGAAAGCACTTTTTTATGCTCACGTTTTCTTAGGAGGAGCCGCAGACCGCCTGGTGCAGCTCCCCCGCTTAACTCCTCCACCGTGCCCACCTTCCATGGGCCCCTGGCAGGGCCCAGAGGGACATCCTTCAATGGGTTGAGAAGCTACATTTTTTATACGCTCATCTGCATGTCCTTGGCTTTCTCAAACTAGCGTGGATTTAAAGTAGAAAATGCGCGCGCACACACATACACACACACACACACACACACACCTCTGTTCTGAGTTCAGAGCTCTGAACGTGAACTTTGCAAGGGCCAAAGCTAAGACCCAATTGATTCCTGGAATAAAAGGGGAGCAGTTTGATACCCTGGTGCTGGTGGCGATTCCTGGGGCCCCGGCTTTGCAGGTGGAGCCACGCCCTCCCATTGGCTGCAGAGCTGGGAGTGAGCATGTTCGCAGTGAAGTGGGAACATCCAATGACACTCATAGGATTCAAGTGCTGGGGTGGGGACTCTTGGTGTTTCTTGCATAGAAAGGTGTCCAACTGCAGAGGTGGGCCCTCCTCTCTTTGCCTTCTTTCTCTTCAAAAGTGAATCTCCCTGCACAGTGTGGAGATACGTCAGAGGGAAGCTGAGCTTGTCTCTCACCGCGGGAGAGAGGCCGGTATAGTTCATTTAAACACGATAATTTAAACAGTTGCTTCACTAAGAACTCCAAAGCCAACAATTTCTTAAATCATGCTTTCATTTATGTAAAGCTATTTTGTCGCTACTGGAGAGCTTGTGGGGAGTGTGAACAAAATGCAGCTTTCAGGACCAAACACCAACCCCATGCATTTCAGATCCATCTCCTGGGGTTTTGTTGGCATGTAGTGTGGACTCCTGATACCCCGTCACTTTTTATGGAAAAAATAAACAAACAAAGATACAAAAGCCACCTCTATGGGCAAACCTGCTCAGAGATATATATTATCCCCATCCTTGGTGAATGCTACAGGAATCTGAGCATCATTTCCCAAAGATCATTTTATTTATGTTTAATTACGGTTTTTTCAATTACAGTTGACAGTCAATATCATATTGGTTTTAGTTGTATGGCATAGTGGTTAGACATTTATTTAACTTACAAAGGGAACCCCTCTCCTCGCATAAGTCTAGTACCCACCTGACACCATACATAGTTATTACAATATTATTGACTGTATTGCCTATGCTGTATTCTACATCCTCATGACTTTTTATAACTGGCAATTTGTACATCTTAATCCCTTCACCTTTTTTCATCCAGTCTCTAAGCCCTCTTCTATCTGGCAGCCATCAGTTTGTTCTCTGTATCTATGTCTATTTCAGTTTTGTTTGTTTATTTTACAGTTTTGTTTTTCAGTTCCCACATGTAAGTGAAATCATAGGGTGCTTGTCTTTCTCTGTCTGACATTTCACTTAGTGTAATATCCTGTAGGTCTGTTCATGTTGTTGCAAATGGCAAGGTTTCATTTTTTATGACTGACTAATATTCCATTGTATATCAAGATATGAAAGGAACCTAAATGCCCATTAGTATACAACTGGATAAAGAAGATGTGATTATATATGAATATTACTCTGCCAGAGACAATGTTTAGCCCCTAGTATTGGTTCTACAAGGTTCTCTTTGAGCATCCACATGGTTTCATGAGAAGAGCTGGAACCAGGCAGAGCTGGGCTTAAATTGTCATGGTTACACTAGAGGTGTGACCATGGCCTAGCCCCTTTGCTGTGAAGATATTCATGGATACCCACTCACCTGTGAGCATCAAATATTGTTGTGACAAAACCTTTCTGTTTGCATGAGGCAGTGTAGCTCCTCAAACAAAGGGCCAATATTTCCCTTTTCTTTCTCAGAAGCCGTATTCCGCAGGCCTTTAGAAAGTTCACCAAAGGAGGGTTTATGTTGGTCTAATGACTGGACAACTGGATCATTTCTGCATGGCCTCCATTCTGTTCAACATGGGGGTCTGGGAATGGCTCCAGTTCTGACATCAGGCAGGTGATCCCTAGGTCCAGATGGCTTGCTTAGCAGGGGTGAGGAACGTTTGACCCGAGGGCCATACAAGGGCCGGGGAAATCATTTGGTCTGGCTCTGCCAAGGCATTAGAGGTGAGTTAAATAAATGTTTGGCCCTGACCGGTGTGGCTCGGCGGAGAGAGCATCAGGCCTGCGGACTGAAAGATCCCAGGTTCGATTCTGGTCAAGGGCATGTACCTTGGTTGCGGGCACATCCCCAGTAGGGGGTGTGCAGGCGGCAGCTGATCGATGTTTCTCTCATCGATGTTTCTAGCTCTCTATCCCTCTCCCTTCCTCTCTGTAAGAAATCAATAAAATATATTTTTAAATAAATGTTTGACCAAATATAGCAGGCTAATTTTTAAGTTGATAATTTTATATGCCCTGAGAATGATGACATAAATATTAGAATGGCCCTTGGCAGAGAAAGGTTCTCCATCTGTGGCTTAGGGTGTGGTGTCACTTGGTCTCTCAAATCTGGAAGCTGGCTCTGAAAATCAGATGGCCTCAACAAGCTACACCCACAGCGATGGCTGGAGGTAAAATGACTGATGCTTCGGCATCGTGTCCTCATCCAGTGAGCCACTGCCACCCTCTCCGAGGGCCTCATGTGCGTAGCCACAACAACCCCAGAGAGTCCTGCAAATCCAGCCCAACAGAAGGAAGCTAATTTATCTCACTTGCCCTGTTTCCTACCTGGAGAGGCAATTCACCGAGCTTGCTGTTTCAGCCAGCTGTTAGCTAGATCATGAATGATTTAGCAATTGAGACTTTACTGTGTATATGCACTCGATAAAGTAATTATTTATAGAAATTATTTGATTTTTTTTTCCATGGCTGCCTGAAAAAAAAAGCTACATTTTAACACCAGTACAGTTTTTGTCAAACAAATAGATTTTGGCAAGTCCCCTCATCCAAATTAAAATAGACCTCAGCATCTCGCAGTTTTGTCTTCAACATCCCATCAAATGACAGAAAGCACTTTTGCAGGGCCTTCTGTGGTCCTGCCAAGTCAAACCCTCCAAAATTGAGATTCATTCTCATTTTGCAGGAGGAATTGTTACAAAAATCCTGCCCTGGGGGATACCGTCAATACCTGTGCGTAGACAGATCACAAATATGTCTTGAGCGTGGTAAAAGCCCATCACTGCACATTCAGCCACCATGGCGTTCAACACATGCCTGTTGGATTAATCGGACCATTTGTAACTCGGGAGAAAAGAGGCAGCTCACTTCGGGAGGCAGACAAAGGAGTGGGACAATTAGTCACACACCAAGGCTCCTGTCCTCATTCCAAGTTGCCCAGCCACGAATGATACGAGGATACCTGTGCATGAGCGTTGGGTGTGGTTTTGCTGCACTGTTTTGAATTTGTTTTTAAGTTAGGAAACATTTCTGCTTTGGTAACACTGGACTCATCGTTTAGAGTACATCTCTGTGTGTTCATTGCACCGTTGCTGCTTTTTTAAATTTATTTATTTATTTATTTATTTATTTATTTATTTATTTATTTTTGGTCCAAATCTCTTCTTTCTGGGGAAGAGAGTTATTTCCAACCATGTTGTGAGTAAAGTAATAACTGATAACCCTATTAAATCAATTCTATTCAGGAAAAAAAAGCACAACACTCGCAAATATTATGAAAGTTTCTCGCTGAAGTCTTCCAAATCTTGGAGACAAATTCTCGTTGAATTGAGTCGTAAGGAGCTTGTTATTCTGACACTGATGAGGCTGGTGTGTGTAACACTATTCTAGTGCAACCCAGGCCCATCGCCAGGAGAGCCCATTTCCCCAACATTTCTGGATTGTGTACGACCCCCCAGGCTCACATCCAGATGTGGAGATAAGCCCCAGTAGAGAAGGGAAACAGCTTGCCTTGGACTCTTATTGGGAACATAAATCAGTAGTGACCCCTGCGGCCTGTATCCAATTAGTAGAAAAGGAGCAAAGCCCTTGCAGGTGTCTTGAAATCTCAGAACATAAATAAAGAACGTTAGCAACGCACCAGCCCCCTCCTCCACTTTTACCCCCTGCCCCCACCCAACAGAGAGCACATTGAGATCTCGGGGAGACTTGTCAACAGATTTTTCTGCAGATGAACTCTGCCCATGATGAATTGGGGCTGGTGTTTTGGGATGTGGCATGGATATAGGGAAATGATAATAGCAGCTTGTACAGACAATGGGAAGGAAGGAAAATGGAGAAAGCTTTGTCCAAGGCTGACATGGGATGCCTTTTTCCTCGTTGCCTGTTGGGTAGTAAAGATGATGGTCTCTCTACTGTTAAGATGTTTGACTTCAGATAATTGGGGGAGACTGTGAGCTGCTCTGTATCTTCGGGTCTTCCCAGGAAAGTAAGATAGTCATTATCCTGGTTTCTATGGTTTTGTGAAGAGTTGATGAGTTAACTGATGGACCTGAAGGTTAGCAAATGGGAGTAAATAGTAGCTGTTAAGACGTACAGTCCGATCTCCTGCATTGGCAGTGGAGTACTTGGCGGGGTCATTTGCCAGCTGTATTCACGACGTTGCGCGGATTATTCCAGTTATCACTGCCGGAACTTTTAGACACGTAAGGTCCAGAGTCCCTTACCACTAATGCTCTCACTACACCAGGTTCTTGTCGAATCTGCATCCTTCCTAAGCAGCATCTTAGCAAGTCCTACAGGTTCACGGGGCATCACCCATTTTTCCTCTGTAACTGGACCACTTACTCCGGCATTCTGGTTCACCTGGCAATATAATCCATAAACATTGTAGGACTTACCTTGGACCAGGTAACCTTCTAGGTGCTGTAGACACAGCATTGACCAAAATAAAGTCCTCAGGATATCCCAACACAGAGACATATAATAAAGTTGCAATCAGATAAGGTATTGAAAGCGTGGTTAGTGGAGTGGGTGGGGAGGAGTGACAGAGACTGTGGAGGCAGGTAGGAGGTGGAGGGTAGAGTTGAGAGGGAAAGCCTTGGAGGAGGAGATGATGTTGGAACCCATATTTGAATGAGGGAATTAACTCACTCGGTGGAGACTGAACAAAAGACAGAATCTACAGGAGCAGCTGAGAAGCAGCAGCCAGAGTCTGGGGGTAAATGAGGCCTTTTAGCCTCATACAGTAAAGATTCAGGTCACTGACTTCAGCCTGTCACCACCTTTATCCCCCTCCAAATACATGCATTTCTCTCCAAGTTCAATTCTTTGCCCCTCCCTTCCACACATCCTATAACAGCCTGGAAACTTCTGGCTAATTTGGATTAGACTAAAATTTTTGTACCATGACGTTATGCAGAGAGATTCAATTATGGTGCGCAATGTTTTGTGAGTAACTACCGCCCATAAAAAGTTAATTAATCAGGGCTGTGTCAATTTCCTCGTGCCATGTCAATTTGCTGCCAGGTAATTAATCACTAATCACCCACCAAGCAGCAGGCCGGGGAACAATCCACGAGCCATTTATTGTCTTTCCCCAAATAAATGGCACGCACAGCCAGGAAGAAACACATCTTGCCTTTCATAATATTTTTATCGACACTTTTGCAAGTTGTAATAGACTGAAGCAACAAGCAGCTGCAGTTCAATGGAATATGAATATTAAAGGAAACAAGTGAGTGGAGATTTATAGGACATTGCGTTCCTGTTATGTCAGTTTTGAGATTAAACCGAGCGAACGAACAGTGAAAAATTGCTCTTCCATGTGGAGAATGGTGATTAGACTTGTACATTAATTAGAAATTTTTGTTTTCCTATTCAATGCATTTCAAATGAGGGCGTCCCATAAGGAACTGTTTGTCCAAAATGTGGATTTATTCACTTCTAAACAGCGGTATTTAATATCAACCTGCATTTCTAAATGAAACAAGACTCGATCCCAAATGCGTGTTTCCAGGATAAAATATGTGAGTAGGAGAACTGGAGATTCCAACAAATTAAGTGGCTCTTTTGTAAGTGACAGAATGGGTGGTTCTCTCCTTTCCCCCTCCCCCAAACCTTGAAATTACTGAATTAAAAAAAAAAATTAAGCCTTTCCATTTTTGCTTTGACCTAGAACTAAATATGCCCCATTACATGGACTTTTCCATGTAATGTCATTTAAAGATAGTGACCTAGTTGTGTATAAATTCTGTGTTATAAACCCATTCGATGGACCTTTATTTGAGATCCATTTTAAACAGACATTTTTGCCATTTGGAGGGGAAAAAAATCATCCTTTTCTGGCTCTTCGTTGTGATGTGTATCACAGGATGCTCTGCCTCTGAAAGCGAGCGGTAGCTGGCTGTTTATTCACTTCGGTGTGTTACCTATTATGCCACTTCTTAATTTATGGTCCAGCATATGGAACAGGAGATCCCCCAAGGGGAATCCCGCAGAACCGTGAGCCCGCTGTTGAAATCACGTCTGCGCCCCCAGAATTATGTGAGTGAATATTTCCTACCATAAACTACCCACAGAACAATCCAACCCCAAATTAGCATGAAGGTTTCTCAGTCTTGAAACATTCCAAGGCAGGCGGGAGTGGTCAGGAAGTGGCTTTATGAGGGACAAAAAGAGAGCCCCCCCCCTCCATTCCGATGGCACACCTTTTCCTGGGCATCTGGCAACCTCATGCAAATTCAACCCAGCGCACAAATGCAAAGAATAATTGCCCATTAAAGCGGCTGTATATTTTTACGGCTTTGATGTAGAATCTGCCCCCTGTCGGCTTTTGCATCTGCCGCTCTGCCATCTCTCCCAGAGCTCTAAAACTTTAATATGCAGTTTAGCACCCTCAGGTTTTTTCCACTGGTTTTGTGTTTCTCCTCTTGGGATTCCTGGGCTGGTAAGATGATCTCATTTGTGTTTCTTTTCTAAGGTAAGCACCACGTTGCAAAAGAGACAGAGGGGGGAGGGGTGCGAGCATGTGTTTGTCACGGTAAATACACTGAAGGCAGAGCTCATAGAAGGTTGGAGGTGAAGGCTTTGTCTTTGAGGGGGAGACAGACTGGAAGCAGCGGTCGGTGGGTAAATGGCCCGTTTGGCTGGTGGATACACCCTCGCATCTTCCATTTAAAAATGTTGCTTCTCTGTGACCCTCCAGCACATCACAGCGCGCCTCTTGTTACATCCCTAAAGTTTCCGTTTCATCGAGTTCCAGGGTATAGAAAACTCCCTATTCCCACTCACCTTCCCCTACGTGAGCTGTGGGCATAAATCGAGCTGAAGGTTGGGAGTGGGTGGGCGGGCTCAGACTGTTGATGTATCAACAAGATGCTCAATTGGTATTTGCTCCGAAAAGCGGGTGCCCTGTTTTCTTTGGGAGAAACTCATTTTTAGCTTATGAGCTAAATCCAATTTTCGTTGCAGTGATATCAGATTTTTCACTTTGATTCATGCTGGATAAGGTTTCAGAGGGAACCTTTCCAGGATAATGGACCTATGGGTTTTCCCCTCCCTGGTCTCTCTCTTCTCCTGCCAAGAACTAAGGATTTATACTGTATCCATCAAGCAGCCTGAACACTCTCTGTTGTTTCCCGTTGATGGCCTGTTTACATGTTTATTATCTTGACGTTCAGCTAGAAAAAAAAATCAAACACCAGCGTTGAGTCTCAGAAATGCCTCTAATTTGGTGTCGCTTCTCTACAGCACTGTTCTTTAATTTACAATTACCAGTATTGGGCGGGATGACAGGGGAATGACTTTTGTTAACAGTAATTTCACACACATGGAGAGGACACTCTGAGTTTCCATTTGGCATTTGGCACTAGGTTTATTAAACATTCCTTTTTTAAAATATATATATTTTTTATTGATTTCAGATAGGAAGGGAGAGGGAGAGAAAGAAACATCAATGATTAGAGAGAATCATTGATTGGCCGCCTCCTGCAGGAGCCCTACTGGGGATCAAGCTCACACCCCAGGCATGTGCCCTTGACTGGAATCGAACCTGGGACCCTTAAGTCCACAGGCTGATGCTCTATCCACTGAGCAAAACCAGTTCAGACTTATTAACCATTTCTTCTGGATCCAAACTCCAGAAGTGGGGCGTTGGTAGATGGCGTGATAACCTTCACTCAACACAAAATGAGTGTCTTGCCACAAAGAAAGTGCATAATGAGATGTCTCTTTCTACAAGGTCCAAAGACAAAGCCATTTCAGTGGTGTTTATTCAAGTAATTGCTTTAAATATGCAGTTAACCATGTCCCAGCATCTACAAACCAGCATACCTGGTGGGCAAGTGAGTAAAAAGTGGTTGCATCTGATGTTGAGTCTAAAGAAAGCTTGACATTTCGTTGTGGCTTTTTTGCCCTTGAAATTGACCATTTGTCTTAGTGGCAAGAGAAGAGAGCCCAGCTGTCCTAAACCAGCCATTGGGGAACAGCCTCGAACACAGCTGGGAGGACACACAAAAGGCACAGCTGCAGATTGGACAAGTTAAGGGTTATAAATATTGCTATTTGCTGTTCTTTCTTGTTGCACAGATGCATTGCATTTAGAGTCTGTGATGCGCTCAGCTGCCAGGAGCACTGAGTGGGGCTGCAGGAAGGAGGGCACCTTAAATAGGTATCACCTGCCTGGGGGCAAAGTGTGAGTCCTGCTTTTCCCCAGGACAGGAAACCGCTCTTCAGATCCTGACACTGTGCAGCAATCAAAGGGCACTGAAATGAGTTGAGGGTTTGCAGTAACACCAAGCCCAATACACTCATCGGACTTGCCTCCCTTTTTATCAGAATCAAAGATATTCTGAGTCCGGTTGCTATGTCTGGGCCAATACAGCATCGAAGCGTATGGATGTAGAAATTATTTTTATAAGGATCACGATTCAGATCCAATTGCGTCATTTGCATATTGTTTTTCTGCAGAAGCTGGGCAGGGCATTTTGTATAGGAGACAGCATTAATGGAGCTTGCATTCACTCCAGCACCAGCGAGAGTCCTTCAGCTCTGGATTGTCAGTACAGCAGGCCCTCCAATAACGTTGTTTTGTTATCATGTTGATGAGGTGCAGTAGGAACTTAGTTCTTGTGTGTATCAATTAGCCCATCCTATAAACTGATTTTGTTATACAGTATGTCATTCTAGTTACAGCCGCAGAATCTATTGAGGATGTGAAGTGAGGACTTATTTGCACACCAGGGAAGTTCATGATAGCCTTGTCCAGAAGAAGATTAACAAATAAAGAGAGGAAGGAAGAGGGAGGGAGGGAAGGAGGACAGGAGGGGTAAGGAAGAAGTGGGGAAGGCAGGATTGAGGGTAAGAAGGAAGAAAGAGGAAAGACGTGCTCATTAGTGATGATGACTAACCAGAGTCTAGGAGGCCCCTTGGCCAGTCCTCAACTGGCAACAGGAAAGGCAGAGCTGAGCTCGTCCATCATCTGGGAGCCTCACACACTTTCTGCAGAAGGCGTTTGCTCCAGTGCATGAACTGTGGACCCACTTTATTTTACGTTAAGGGGACCTGAGCCCTCAGGAAAGCAATATTGACAAAGTTGATGTGAGAGCTTTCCTATGTTCCTCTAGCAAAATTAGAACCCCTCGCATCTGGCCTATCAGTACCTTATCCTGCATCGGGAAGGACATTTTCTCTCTGGGAAACGGGGTGCAGGTGGAACCCCGGGCTCTGCACTTTTAGCAGCCTGTGCCCGCCTCGCTCTGCTGCCCAGCTTCTGTTTCATGTTATCTCCCAACATCTAAATCCTCCAAGAATTACTGTAAAACCTGCTTGTCGCTGAGAGGGATCTTGCCTCACTCGCTCGGCTGCAGCGCCGGCGATAATGAATGGGTCAGCATAATTACCGTGTTTTCTCACACTGGCAGCCAGCTGCTCTGCCAGATTGTGAATCTTTCATTTTCTTTATTTCAAAATGCAGGGCGTTCCTATGAAAACTTAATGTTTGAACTGTGGGGAGAGGGAGTCGGAGTCAAAGCCATGCTCCCTCATTTTCTCCCCGGTCCTGAAGCAAACACCTTGAATCTCATTAGTTCTGGGCTTTTATGATATTAGGATTTACCGCTTTCCCCGTTGAGACCAACACCTCTCTACAATTATTTAAAACCAGCGCCAGGAGACGTGGGTGCTAGGGGCTGGCAGGCTGAGAGTTAAGTACAGCGGCACGATTTGTTTTTAACAATAAAAGAGGGTACAGGCCAGCCATGTGGCTCAGTGGTTGAATGTTGACCTATGAGCCAGGAGGTCACATTTGGATTCCTGGTCAAGGGCACATGCTGGGATTGTGGGCTCCATTCCCAGTGTGGGGCGTGCAGGAGGCCGATCAATGATTCTCTCTCATCACTGATGTTTCTACCTTTCCTTCTCCCTTCCTCTCTGAAATCAATTAAAAAATGTATTTAAAAACAGTTACAAATAACTGGCATGGTCTCAGACACAAATAGAAAGATGGAATCATTCTGGCCTGAGGCAGCCACCCTAGCATGTTACCGTCCTCGTGAGAGAAAGATACGGTACAATCCATGACACGGGCCGGCCGCTCACCCTTCAGGAACACACAGAGAATTCTGAACGACCGCCAGTCAGACTGCATCTCAGGTTCAAGGATCAGAGTCCAATCCATGCAGGTCCATGAGGTGGTATAGAATTGGGAGTGACTTCTGTGGGGGCCCTCTCCTCTCCCTGCTCTCTGCCACCCACCACGCAGCTACAAACTTACCGTCCGAGGGCGGGGAGCAATGGAATGAAGTGGGGTAGAGTGCATGTATGATTAAGTGTGCCAGTAGGAAGGGAAAAGCCCCTGTTGGCAGTTTGGATATAGGGTGGAGACCACTTGAGCACAACAGGAAATACGACACCCCGGGAGAAGTTAGGTGTTTCATAAACTAGAGTTCCAGGAAGAGCGAAGTGTGGGTGTGTTGAGTTAAGGAAGTAAAAGAGCTTCCTTTGCCAGGAGTCCTTTCCTGGTGTTTATGTCATGCTAAAAGGGACTCATGTCCTTCCGGCATTGCACGTCCTCACACTGTGAAACCCCAGGGATATGGAGCAGCGATGGAGGGCTATGGCAGGGAGGAAACCCATCACACCCTGGCTCCTCTCACGTGACTTCCTCTCTCTGGAACTCCGAGCTCCTGTTAGGTCAGCGGGATCAGAAGAGAAAATGGACCAGGAGAGAGGGTTTGCTGGATGGTTGCCCACCCCTTGGCCTGACCACGGCCCACAGCTTCATTCCCCTGGTCAGGCAGTGATGTCATCCACACCTTCCTTCCCATGCCCGGTATTTAGACCCTGCTGGGGATAAAATCAGGGGGCTCCTGTTGTGGACTTGGGGAGGCAGGAGGAGATGCAGAGAGGACAGGGCCATGGAGGAAGGCCTGCAGGAACGCGCAGACTAATAGGAGAGAGAAGCGTAACAAGCGACCGACTTCCCTCTCCTCAAAATCATTACAGAGATAAAGAATGCCCGGGAAAATGGAGTTCGGGTGGCGGGGCTCACTGAGTTAGTGTTTCCCTCACTGTAGGACTTCCTGAGCCTCCTATATAGACCTCCCGAGACAGCGGCTCCCCACATGTATTTTCCCAGGAAAGCACCCTCTCCGTGCCTGCTGCTTAATGGGATGGGACAGCAAGCCTGGTGAGAGCTCCAGGGGAATCGGGGAAGTGCAGGAGCTGGAAGGCAGCACCGTTTCCTGGAGGCCTCCTGGGTTAGGATTTGCATGCTGTGGGAGGAAGGCCTCCCAGGCAGTAGAATTCATTACCAGGGGTCTCAGGCATCACACTTAATTTCCCTCTCGACTCCTCAGCAAGTTATCTGGCTCAGAGAATCCCTCCTGCCCATCCCTCCCCCACTCCCCAGGGAAGAAAACCCTGCCCACACTCTCTTCTTAGGAGCTGAGTTTCCAGACTTCTCTGTCATTACTGTTACTGTGTTTTGTAAGCTGCACAAATGGATAGGGCACTGATGGGACGTTGGGAATGATTTGTTTCTATGTACACTCATGATGCATACACATGTCTGGAGGAGCACTGTATTTCAATTAACAATTTTTATAAAAAGCAATATATGCATATAAAAGAAAATATGAGAAATAACTAAAAATGGGATGGGGGAAAGCTATGAACAGACAACTAACACCCATATAGTTCACTCTCAGATTGAAATGTATGTATTTGCAAATGTTATTATACTAGAGGCCTGGTGCACGAAATTTGTGCACGGAGTGGGGGGGGGTGGTGGTGTCCCTCAGCCCAACTTGCACCCTTTCCAAACTGGGACCCCTTGAAGGATGTCCGACTGCCTGTTTAGGCCCAATCCCACCTGTGAAATTGGGCCTAAACGGGCAGTCAGATATCCCTTTCACAATTCAGGACTGCTAGCTCCTGACCTCTCTCCTGCCGATTGCCCCTAACCACTCCCCTGCCAGCCTGATCAATGCCTAACTGCTCCTGTGCCAGTCTGATTGCCCCTAACTGCCCTCCCCTGCCAGGATAGTTCCCCCAACTGTCCTCCCCTGCAGGCCTGGGTCCCTCCCAACTGCCCTCCCCTGCAGGCCTGGGTTCCCCTCAACTGCCCTCCCCTGCAGGCCTGGGTCCCTCCCAACTGTCCACCCCTGCAGGCTTGGGTCCCCCCCAACTGCCCTCCCCTGCAGGCCTGGGTCCCCCCAACTACCCTCCCCTGCAGGCCTGGGCCCTCCCAGCTGCCCTCCCTTGCTGGCCATCTTGTTGCAGCCATCTTTGACCACATGAGGGAAGCCATTTTTGACCACATGGGGGCAGTCATCTTGTGATGGTCAATTTGCATATTACTCTTTTATTAGATAGGATACACACAAATATGAATACACATATATATACATTCACATACACATATGCACAAACTCTTGCATATACATACACACATACATACTGTATTTGTACACAATGCATGTAGTCACTTACATATGCACAGATACATATCCATGCACATGCACATACATACATGTATACTGTGTGCTCAGACACATAAGTATGTATTACACACTAGACGAATGTGTGTATATGTATATACATTTATGGATGGATGGATTGATAGATGAATGGGTGGAATGATCAATGGATAGATAATGTCGAGAACACATTGCGCATACATATTGCAATCCACCTTAACAAAATTGTCCATGCAATGAGCTTTAATCCTGTGTTTCAGAATTCTTTGTCAATGTTTTCATTCAGCACATTGTCTTAGGCACTGTGACCACCGTCTTAACTAGCCCATCCTCTCTGGAATTGACACTTGACCCTTGACCCCTGCCCAGCTGCCACCTTTAGACCCCTGGCTCCTGAAAGTGTGTGTGTGTGTGTGTGTGTGTGTGTGTGTGTGTGTGTGTGTGTGTGTGTGTGTAGCGGGAGTAAATGTCCAGCCTCGGTCTGCAGGAAGGAAGGTCTGGATGGGAGGTTCCCGCAATGGTTGGTGTGGATCTGAAAGCCTTTGCCTTGCTCTCTCCTCTCGCCCTGCAGTGCCCGGCTTTCCGTATCCAGCCGCCACCGCCGCGGCCGCCTACCGAGGGGCGCACCTGCGAGGCCGTGGCCGCACCGTGTACAACACCTTTCGGGCCGCGGCGCCCCCGCCCCCAATCCCTGCCTACGGAGGGTAAGTGGGCTGCCTCCGGGCGGCCTCCCTGCACCGCCCCTCCTGTTTGCGCATGCTGGTCTTGACCGCCCCACCAGAACGCCCAGCATGCAGCCCGGCGCCTGCACTGGAGCACCTTGCGAAGAGTATTGAAAAATGAGTGTAATTTGTCCTGTCATGGTTGGTGCCTTTAAGCATCCTACATGTCACATGTTGTTATGTAAATTCTCTTTGAGACTGAATGCTGGAGAACAGAGAAATGGTTACAGCCAGACATGTATTTCTGATGACTGCAAACATCTGGTTATTAAGGAGGTTGGATCACATTTGCCCCTTGAATCTGTCCATGGAGGGACATGAGGCTTTTCGCACATAAAAATCACTGGCGTGGTCTTGCTCCCCTCCCCGAAGATACCTTGAGCTTCAAGGTTTAGGAGCCCTTGCTGGGAAGAGAAAATTAGGTGTGGAGTCAATGCAAACATTCAAAAGTTCAACGAAATTGGAATTAAGACTCGTTTTAGTTGGATTTTCCAAAATGGCATTTGTGTTTGTTTCCCTCTGCAAAGAAATGCACGTTCATATGAACCCCATTGCCAGTTGAGTATTCCTGTCATGGACTTTGGTATCACCAAGAGACTATCCAGGAAGAGTGGTGAATGCTCAGGAAGAAAAAAAAGTAAGAATGGTACTGGTATGGCAGCCTTCGACCTTGAGATGCTCCTTTCACCTTCCTGTTAAGGGATCTTTCTGGAACATTCCTGCACACTCAGAGTGGGGGAGAAGGGGTGTCTCTGAGTCAGTGACCCTCAGGGGACATTGGTAATATCTGGAGACATTCTTTGGTTGCCACAACAGGAGCTGGGAGATGCAATTGCACGCAGTGCAAAAGCGGACTCTCTCCCCATACAGAGAGTCATGGGGTCCTAACTATCAATCATGCTGCTCTAAGGACAACTCAGTTATGCCCAGGACAGCCTGGCAAGAGGCTTCCCTGGCCAGTGCCTGGCTTCCTTGTCTGTAGAAAGAATATGACTGTATTCAGGACTATGTGAAAATGGTTAAACACATTTTTTTTTACAGCTCTGTTGCTTAGAAATCTTTTAGAAAATTTGAATCAGTCCAGATCATCTATTATACTGAGCGAAATATTTATTTGTATTTCACCCACTCCAAAGGACAGCATTTGAAGTGTTTTGAAAACAAATGCAGTGAGACAAAGCTAAGAAAATAGAGAAATGAAAGCAGATGAAATTGTCAGGAAGAGGGAGAAAAAGGCAGAGAAATAAGACAAAGTCCATTATTTCTGGTGTTATCATTAGAGGTAGGCCGATTCCAAGCTTCTTAGTAGACGAAAACACCACAAAAAAAAAAAAAAAAAAAGAAGAAGAAATTGTGCTGAAAAGATGGTGGATAATAAACTCTAAATTCTCCCCACCCTCCAATATAATATATCTTCATGTCCTAAGCCTCATGTATTTGACCATGTGATATAAGGCATTACTGACAGTATAATCATTACCTTCAGCCCCCACAGTATTAAGCCTATTTTGTAGATCCAAAAAGGCAGATGTAAAAACTTGTTATTCCCAAGGTCATATAATGAGTTATGAAGAAAAAAAACAAAACAAGTTACCCGCTAGGCTCATGTGATTACTAAAGCAAGATTCATAAGCCATAAATACAAAATTGCATGTTTATACCCCATTAGTTTGCCTGGAAAACATTATCTTGGTAGCTGGTAATTGTAGCTTTCCGGTATATGTACCCTTAGTATCTCACTACTATATTAAACAGAAAAAAATAAAGTAAAATTATATGGCTTATCCTCACATGAACAATTTATAAAAGTCTCAGAATAACACACCTGCTGTAAAATTGAAATTTGCTAACTTATAATGAACTTGCTCTTTGTGGGGAATAACCATGCATAACTAATTAATGCCATGTTCACCAGGGAGAGACACAGGCATCTCCAAATGGTGAAACAATGTGTTTGTGACTGCTTCGGACATGATTTAATTTTAATATCCCAGTGATAGCTCTAATTATTTTGTTTATAATGAATTGTGCCTCTTTGCTGACAATATTGACTGGAATTTAACCCATGTTTAGTAGTAAGGTAAAATTCTTAAGATGGGAGAGATAGAAAGAGCATCAAGGCTAAGGGTGCGAGTGTGTGTCCATGCCTGCAACTTCCATAACAGCAAAGTGCTGGTGTAGGAGGACATTTAGCCAGTTGCCTGGTGTTTTGTTGGATTACAAATTGGCTGGACATATTGGCTGTGAATGCAAAGGCATGAACCCATCATCTTAAATGGCTTAGGTTACAGAAGATGTCAGAGGGCAGCTCACCTTAGAGAGAAGAGCAGAGATGGGCTGGAGGAGAGAGGGCCCCGATCTTGCGTTGAATGGCAAAGAGGTTGGAAAGCCACTACTGTTTCAGGAAGTGACATTGCCAGGATTCAAGTGGTCTGGGAGAGAGTGTGGATCTCCTGTAGCTGTTTGCCTCCTTTGGAGGATGATTTCTTGATTTGACTGATGTCTTTGCGAATGTTGAGTTTAGCTCAATACTCCTTTTCTCAGCTGCATGCACTGCCTTGCACTGAGGCCACTGAGGCAAATGGCTCCCTTGGAGGAATTTCTTCCAGTGAGGGGCAAAGGATGGCATGTAAGCAAACAATTTCAGTAAATGTGATCAGTAGTAAGGAAGGGTGTTGTGTGAGCTCTAAGGAAGGACTTGGGTGTTTAGAGAAGGCATCTAAACAACCAAGTGCTAGGAAGAGAAGAGATATGGGACACATTTCTGGCCAATCATTTCCTAAATTTCCAATTAAGGTCTCAGTCTGTGATTCTCCCTCATACCTAGTGACCCCCATCTTTTCTGAAATGTTGGCTAGCAAACTGTATTGATTAAGAAAAAAATATTTTTCCCCTTATCACTAGTTGAAGACTGCCAACCTAAACCTCTGTTCTTCATCAAGTATCCAATATGAATATACTCTGTTATTAAAATTCCAACCAAAAATGTGTCATGTATCCAATATCCATGTACAGTTTCCATGTTGCTTTTTCCAAGGGATATAAAATAGTCCCACAGAACATCCATGGAAGCCTTTGTGGAGCCACAGGTGAGCCTTGGAGTATCCAACATCCAGATAGGTATCCTGGAGGGCTCACCGAGGAGCCATCAATTTCCTTGTGTTGACTTGGTTTCCCCTCCACATCCTGATACTTCCTGAAGTCCCTCTTAGCAAGTGAGGAACATAGGTTGTGGAGGGGCCCTATTTCTCTTTCTTACCTACCTAAATGGAAATATCTTGGGACATTAAAGTATGACCAGTCCTTTGGGGTCTGGGGCTACAGAGGCTCTGCTTGGACCATGAAGGGATCCTAGAAATGAATGCAAAATCCTGGACTGAGACAGCCAACCCCCTAGTGATTACCAGAATCTACTGAATGAGAATGAGTGATGAGTTAGAAATCTAGAGTTCACACAGTCTATAAGATTGTTACAGTCCTAAAAAAATGCTTCTGGGGAAGATGAGATTACCCCCCCCCCCACCACCACCACCACAATCATTCTACTTCATACCACCCTGGGTAGCTGACTTAACCTACGTAAGTGCAGTTTCCTTAACAGGAGAGTGAAGACTGTGTCTGCCTCCATTGAGTTGAGAGGAGATGGGATAGGAGATCCATGGAAGGCTAGAACTTAGTAGAGAGGGTCCATCATGTGATTCCAGGTTAGTGAGCTATAGCTAATGTGATTGAGGGTGATGCAGTTACTGCTCCTTTGTCTCTCTCTGTGTTGCACCACTTACTCCTTTGCTGGGAGGCACCTGCAGTTCACAGATTGGCATTCCCTACAAGCCACAGAGATGGCTTTGATTTGCACAGATCACTTCAATCGTTTGTGGAATATGTAGATTGTAAATAAAATATTAACTAGTGAATCATCTCCACAAGAGCTGAATGAAGCAAGTTTTCCATATTTCCCCTTGCATTTGATCCTGGGGTTAATTTTGCTTGTGAAGCCATAATGTCCAGTCTGTCTTTCTATGACTTACCACTGGGAGAGATTACCCATTGGGTAATTGCCACCAGTGGCGCTTACAGACTGATGGTTTGCGGATGAAGATGGAGGTAGCCCCCAGATTCAGTACTTTCTCCGATGTTAGATGACAACAACTAAACCCCATTCACTTCCAAAGGAATCTCATGAGATTGGCTTCACCACATTCCTGTTCTTAAGTAGTTAAGTAGTTACAAACCAGCTACTTATTAACCACCTACCATGTACCATGCATATTGTATGGGGTTAAAGAAAAATGCTCTAATGGAGTATCATGGGAGATTTTTAAAATTATTCCAATCCAAGCATCAGCATCTACCATAGGGTTTTGGCATTGGTTGGCTGGATATCTGTGAGTGTGATATTCTGCACTTTCTCAGATTATTAATTATGACACATCTATGAGCAACTTCTCAGAGTTAGCTTAAGAAGTATTTTGAGGAGACTTGGTGCTACTCTGGATATAGGACAGATATGGTAGTATACCAGGAGAGCACTTCTGAAAGGTAGCTAGTGCAAGAATCAATATATATATATATATATATATATATATATATATATATATATATATATATACATTTTTTGAGAATGCTTTTGGATCCTTAGAATTTAGTTCCTAAAAACTTGGATAACCAGTCTCTAGGACTGTATATGCACATTTCTGTCTGTAAATCAACCATGCTTTTCAGTTTTCATTTTTAAATGTCTGCTCCTCAGACTGTAGTAACTGGTACTTAGGCATTTTCCAATTTAATATAAACACTAGAACTAAAGTCATCACTACCCATTCTCAAATATTTTTTAGGATTCTTTTTGGTTTTGGTGTCAATTCTTAATCAGATTCTTAGTCAGTTTTGAAGTGTAACCTCTAATATTTTTAAAAATCCTCTTGAGTGCATTTATAGACAAATACCCCAAATCAATGGTTCTTAAATTTGTGGGGAGAGTATGATGTCATAGATGCCTTTGATAATCTAATTAAAATATGAATTTTCCTTTGGAAAATGTTGATGTATTTTCACACACTTCTATACAAATGGTGCCAGAAGTTCATGGACCCACCTGATATCTACTTAAAAACAGCTAGATTTGAATGCATTAAAATTTTAATTTATTTATTTGTGTGGGAGACTATATTATATTACACAAACACATTGTACACTTCGGGCATCCTATTCTTTTTCTTTCCTTTTTTTTTAAAAAATAAACTAATTTGCTATAGTGCAGTCAGTCCCTGCTTGCATTCATCCAAATATTTAACTAGTTATTACCTTTCTAAGAAAATGAGAAGTGCATTTGCATTATGTTCTTGCAAAAGCACACTGCAGTCCCAAAGTGATTGACAAGCAATACAATTACCTTTGCATGGCTAGGCAGACCATCTTTGCAATAACATCAGCTGCACCTGTTCAGTGCATGACGGCTACTCGCTTCTCTTGTGACTGGGCCATGGTTCATTTATCTATAGATGCAGACTAGACGTGGACCCCTTCTCCCTTCCCTGCAAATCTGTTGCATCTGTTTCACGGGGCTTTCAAAACAGGTGTTTGGCTGCATTTGTGGAAACCAGCATGAGACTGTGTAAGAGCTTTCTATAACCAGCTTCCATTTCGGATAGGACCTAGAAAGCTGATTTTCAGTGTTGCCTCAAACATGGAGGGAGGGGGATGTTTCATAGAGCAATGAGTCTATTAGTCTTTGGACAAGCAACAGCATCACCTGTTACTTGTTAAAAATGCAAATTTTTAGACGCATACCCCCATTCATAGCTATGGATTCAGGGCCTCTGGGCTGGGTGGGGGCCCAGCCATCTGTTTGAACAGGCCCTCCAGGTGGTTCGGATGCGTGCTCAAGTTTGACCGCTGCTGCTTGCCAGAGCCGTTAAAAGTATGAAGCCAGGACCACCTGGCTGGAATCCCAGCTTAGTCACTACCTAGTACTCTCCTCTTCCGTTTCTTTAGACCCAAAGTGGTGACCACAATATTGTCCATCTCGAAGGGGTGCTATGAAATTAAGTGGGATAATGAGCACAACACCTTTAGCTTACAGGCTGACACAGAGCCATTGCTCAATCAATGTAAAAACTAATCATACTTGTACTGGTGCTACCTTATAGCTTAGGGTGGGGGCGGGGGAGGGAGGAACGCACATAGCATTTTGGTGAAATTGATGCCCCCAAAATGGCTTCATTCCACACTGCCAATAAGGGCAACCATATCGGTTTCTCATTTTTTAGTTTTCATGAAGGTAGATCACTCAGCCTGTCATTCATTTCTCTCCAAAACGTGCAGGTGTTGCACTCGGTGAAAACAAACAATTCTTGCACCGTGTGGTTTGTCACAGCAGCTAGAATTCTTGATTTCCTTTCTCAGTGAAGCCACCACTTCCTGCGGGGCCACTCAAAGCTGAAAGACGCCCTTCCCACGGGCCCTCTGAGGAGCCCCGTACCCTCCAGCCACTGGGCTTCACACAGGCTGTTCCCTGTGCCTGACCTGCTCTTCCTGCTCTCTACCTGGCTAAGCCTTTGAGATTTCCGTGGCATTTCCTCCAGTTCCCTGCCCTCTGCTGCTAGCCCCCCTCCTTCCACTTCACTTTCAGAGTGCCATTGTCCCTCTCCTCCGCAGCACCCATCACAGCTGCCATTGGCCGTTTATGCACGTGGCTCTGAGTGAGCGCCCACTCCCTGGGATCTCCCCGAGGGTGGGTGTAGCAAGTGGATTCACTCTCTCTGCTCTCCGTGCCTTGGCACAGTGGTTGGAATATAGGAAGCAACAGCAGGGACCTAGTATGTGTGAGCTTATCCGAATGAGGGCGTTAGATCTCACTGTCTCATCGTGTGGAATGCCAGAGTCCCAAAGTCATTTTCCACGGCCCACGTTGGAGGGCAAAGCATGGGGACTGGGTTACTGTGCTGAACAGACATCAGGGCCCGCCTTGCCTCACTCTGGGAGCGGTTGGCCCAAACAGGCTTGGCAGGAAGCACACCGCCTGCCCCAGCGCACAAGGACCTGTCCTGGTGGAACAAGGGGCTCCTCCCCCAGCCACACAGCTCAGCCCCAGTCATGCCTGGTCCACACTGTGTGTCCCCTGGGACAGGCCTCCAGGTCCAGCCTCGCTCCCTCACAGGCAGACCTCGTTTCATCATCTCCCTTTATTGCATTTCACACATGTTGCATTGCTTTACAAGTTGAAGTGAAGACATTTTCCAACAGAGCAATCACGCCTCTCTTGATGTGACACGGCTTTGTTGCGGTGGTCTGGAACCGAGCCGCGGTCCCTCTGAGAGGCACCTGCGTTTCCAGAAGAGCAGATACAGACTGGGTCCTCTACAGATAGTTAGTAAAAGGCATTATTTCCCATGTTTGTGCAAGAGTGCATTCATATTTTCTTCACCGCTGCATCACGTTCTGCCCAGCCTCTTTCTCTGATCTCCGATGCCAGGGTCCAGTTTTTTAATCGTATTCCCCTTCTCCTCCTGCGCTGGCAACAGCCATTGGTGCTGCATAACCAGATCAGAAACAAACTTGAGGCTGTAGAATGTCTCTCCCTAACTCACTAAGTCAGCCTGGAGTTGCTAAGGCCATTAATTACTCTGTGCCATCTTCTGTCACCTCCCCTTTAAGATATGGCAATATTCAGCCAGTCGGTGTTTATTTTACATCTCTTGGGTGAAAAGCAACACGTGAAGTCATAAGCAGGATGGAATGTGGAGTAAGCTTATTGGGTGCAACTTCAACGTGAAATGAGTCCCGTACACAAATACATTTAATATTTGACCAATGTACAAAATTATTTTACTGAGTGAGGATCAGAAAAATGTGAGGTTGGCATGTAGAGGAAGGAGAAATAGCTCCACTTTGGATGAGCATCGGATGAAGGCTGTAGCAATTCGGATGTTCAGTTAGAGCTGCGATGTCAAGCATGTGACCCATTTTTTTGTAGCCAGACCTCACTGACTCCTCCCTTGAGGTGGGCACTTGGCTCTTCCCATTTTACAGATGAGTAAGTGAAGCTCAGGTAGCTTGAGTAACTAGTCCAATGGGTGAGGCTGAAATTTGACCCAGATGCCTTTGTGGTTCCCGTCTCACTTGGTTCTTGAATAGTGATCTGCTGTTGGCAGAAAAGCCACTCCCAGTGCGAGGAATAGGATGTGCAAAAGGCATGACGGCCTGAAAGAATGGGACAGAAGTTGTTTTGCTAAATGATCTGCTCTGTGGTTCTGGACCCAAACTGAATATCGGCTGCTCTCCCCTGTTGTATCAGATCGGTCCTGAGTCCTGTTGGCAGAGGCCGGCCCTGCCTTCTGACCCTCAGGAGACACTATCTTCTTACGCTGGGAACGCTGAAAGAGAATTCAAAGCTCAGCTCGGGATGCGCGCGCCTCAGCACCTGGGATTAGGGTTTTGCGCTGCTTGACAAGTGCTCTCCTGAACTGGAGCCCTTTTGATCAAAATGAAAACAGCTAAAAGCGAGTCTCACCAACCTCCTTAGCGTGTGAAAGGCTGCCTCCTTTTTAAGGATAATGGTACTTGGGGTCTCGCCGGTCAACTCTGAAAAGCTCTGAGAGGCACACTACAGTGTTCTCCAGCAAACCAGTGTCACTGCTGTGTGTGTGTGTGGGTGTGTGTTGTGCAGTGTCCTCCTTTGGCTCAATTTGCTTGGCTTACATGCAGTTCCCCTCTGCTACCGAACCTGCTGGAATCCTTCGGTAATCAAAGTTGTGCTTCTGTTCAAACCACAGCTCTGTTCAACGATGGGGCTCATTGGTCCTTTGCCAGACTCATAAATCATGTGTAAACTCCATGGGGAGATATTAGGGAAGGTTATTAATTACACTACCATCCTTTGGGAAACATGCATGTAGAAACACGTGTTTTTATATGCAAGGTCATCCTGTGACCCTCACAAAGCCTGCGAGATGTGCGTGAGCTGCATAAGAACCTCAGTAAGCACATTTTAATACTTAGAAATTTTAAGTCAGTTTCCCATGATGGTGGAGCTGTGAGCTTCTTTTCCTGGCTGTTTCACTCAAGGTATATCAAGAAATTTCTGGAGAATTCCGGGACCTCTTTTTCTCCCCTTCCTGTGAGGCCCCTTGTCTCTGGGATGACTATATGCACAGTGACCAGAGAGACGCTGCAAGGCCAGACTGTTCCATCATAATGCGGGGCTTTGCTTAGTCTGGGTATAACTTACACAAACACGCCCACACAGAAACATGCATGTGCATGTATGTACCTGTACAAGTACACAGAAGCAGATTGCCAACACACTACTATACACGTTAAAATAGTGCTATGCATTCATGTACATATGCATACACGGGCAAGGTATACACATGAACACACGTGTACACGTGTGAATTAACACATATACAATAATACACATATATGCATTAACACACACAATACATATTTTGCACTCACATATACACACTTATACCCATAAATGCACACAAATACACACATTTTTGCACACACATACACGAAAGTACAGTTAGAGATATTCTCCTACATTATCAGATATAATACCACCGTGTAAAAGAACACAGAAGAACATTTCTGGAATCACTTGTGTTGTCCAGCTCCCCTAAGGCCATCCAGCTGTAACCGTATTGAGAATGTGACAATCTGGGCCCCCATGCTATCAATCAAGTATTTTAAATGGATGATTCCCCCCTCACCCCCCCCCCGGGGCAGGGGACTATGCAGTTTCACTGTGCCGACTCTTGTATCTATCTAGGCCACTTGAAATAAACCTCAACCCTACCTGCGCTTCTGCACCCCTCCTGAGCGGGCGGGACGTGTGTTACTCAGCACACCACCAGGTCCTGACTGTGGGCCGCCCTGAACCAGCCTAATTTTCTCAGCCCGCCCGCCTGCCCGCCTCCTGTGGTCTCCAACCTCCTTAACCAAAGTGGAAACTCTCTTCAGTTCCTGTGTTTTGGATCTCGTGACCAGACTAACTTCGCCAGTGCGGGGGTGGTGTGTCTGCATGGGGAAACGCACTAATATGGATGTTTCTCTTTGTGTGTGCACCCTTGCAGTGTTGTTTACCAGGATGGATTTTATGGTGCAGACATTTATGTAAGTATTCATTAATGTGCATGCCATCCTTGTTTCCTCCCAGAGTCATTCTTTTTACAAGTTTGCTGAGAATCTCTCTACTGTGTGGTGCTGTCCATTCCCTCTTCGTGGGCCGTGGGGAGAGTCTGAGGCTCATATGCAGCAGAACTGCTGCTCATGAGAGCATCCCACGCTTGTGAGTGAGTGGAATCAATGCCGTGACCGACCTCAGAGTAAATACAAACACCGCCCCACCTCCAAAGATGGCATCTCTCTCATGTCAAATTAAGACCTGCTTCCCATCCCCCCAAAGAAACAAAAACAACAAACACACACACACACAAAAACAAATTCTCTCTAAAGTTTTCAGTATGGTCTGTGTATTTTCAGTTGACTATTTAGAGTAACAGCTGTAGATACCAAGGGTTAAAAGACATTTTCATGGCTGATGTTTTCTTATAAATATATTTGTTTATCATAAAGCCCTAGAAAAATATTTCCTCTCTCCCTTTCTTTCTCTGTCTCTTTCTCCCCCTCTCCATCTCTCTCTCTCTCTCTTCCTCTATATTTTTCTACCTCCACCCCTCCATGTATGATTTTAGCAAGAAATATCTAACAAAAGTAGGCCAACTTGAGCATTAAACCCATATTTTTTTCAACCCCTTATTTCTTCATGTCCCCAGAACATCTCCCTACTTAGAATTGATAGTTAAATGTAGAATTGTTGGTTCAATGATACCACTTTGTTAAACTGTTCACTTTTAGAAAAGTGTTTTTGCAATATAGGGACCATGATTAAACTTACCTAAGTTGATCTAGAATTAGCTATTCTCCTTCATTGTGATATTAGCAGCAATGTTATGAAAACAACTTAGAATAAACACAATTTAAAATAAATTGTCAAGATTAGAAGGTATTTTTTAAGTTATATACTTTTTTATTACAAGTGGTCTCACATAATTTTGCTGCAATCATACTTGTTTTATAGACCAGATAACAAAGAAAAATAAAACCACATTTCTGATCAAATTGATGTCATTTACTAGAATAATGGGAAAGACACTGGTTATTTAATTTCTTCCCTTTGAATTTCAAATAATTACAATTTGAAACATGGTATTAGTCTCCATCAGTGATGAACTTAGTTGAGTTCTATTATTATTGCATCAAGTACATTTATTATAATCTGCGAGTTAGCTCTTTTCCATAATAATACTTATTAATGATTTACATGTTCTTTATGCACCCAGTGAACAACCAACTTTCTTTTTTGTGTTGCTTGATTTACTCCCTCACACGTCTTTTTTCCCCAGACTTTCCATTTATGCCATTTTAAGTAGAAAGGCGGGCGGAGGCTGAGCAGGCTGGACCTCATCCATACCCTTAGCTACCCAGTGAACCCAGCAGTCTACACCAGGCATCCTCACACTATGGCCCGCAGACTACATGCCGGGTGTTTTTGCTGCTGCTGCCTGTCCTACTTAAAATAAGATATGTGCACTGTGTATAGAATTTGTTCATAGTTTTGTTTTGTTTTGTTTTTAACTATAGTCCGGCCCTCCAACGGTCTGAGGGACAGTGAACTGGCCCCCTGTTTAAAAAGTTTGAGGACCCCTGGTCTACACACTCCCCATTGTACCCTCTGGATAGCATAAATACATGGAGGGATGATAGTTGGCATAATTATTTTAGGGTTTTATTTATTTACTTACTTATTTTAAATTTAGATTTGAGAGAGAAAGGAAGGGAGAGGGAGAGAGAGACAAAGAAGCATTGATGAGAGAGAGAGACATTGATTGAGCCACCTCCTGATCACTACCTACTGGGAACTGAGCCCTCGACCCCACATGTGCCCAGATTTGGAATGGGACTGGCAACCTCTTGGTGCACGGGTCCAGACTCAACCAACCGAGCCATACTGGCCAAAGCGGGCGTGTTGTTGTTTTTTTTAATTTGTGAAATGAAAGGGAGTAGAGAAAGGATGAAGAAATTTTAAAAAGAAAAAATCTACCAAAAAGAGAACTAGTTTCATCGACACCTACCCCGGGGAAGAATAGTGTGGATGGTATGTAAGCTTATTGTTATAATATTAGTTCTCCTTTATTAGTTTACCTCTCTGTAAAATGACAATAATTTGTTGCATTAATCCTAATAAATAATTGAATTATTAATTGAAACTGTTCTATGGAGATTTCAAATTAGCATCTTCCTTTCACTTCACAGATTTTTGTATAGTAGGAAGCAGAAGCTGCCTGAAGGCACAGCTGTAAGAGTCCACAAAGAAATAGAGTGACCATGAGAGTAACTGATAGTGTGTAGATCTGTATTGGTTGGGATAAAGGAAAGTCCCTAAGAACGAGGCAAATAGAAAGAGCAGAGAAAGTTGGAAGAGGGAAAATACACCAACATCCACTCTAAGGTGGAAAGAAAAATTCCATTGAGGAAGGAAAGCTCCAGAAAAATCTCTGTGAGTTTTTTGGTTCCTTTAAGAGCTTTTGTTTCCAACAAATTCATCATATTTGGGCAAAGAGCACTGGACTCAGTGGTACAGCCCCTGCAGGTATCTGAGTGTGGTGTAGATGAAAGGAGTTACTTCAGTAACTTCAAGTCCTGAGTTTTCTGGTTTCTAGGTTTAGAAAACTATTCCGCCCTAGCTGGTTTTGCTCAGTGGATAGAGTGTTGGCCTGCAGACTAAAGGGTTCCATTCCAGTCAAGGGCACGTGCCGGGGTTGCGGGCACAATTCCCAGTAGGGGGCGTGCAGGAGGCTGCCGGTCAATGATTCTCGCTCATCATTGATGCTTCCATCTTTCTCTCTCTCTCTCTCTCTCTCTCTCTCTCTCTCTCTCTCTCTCTCTCTCTCTCTCTCTCTCTTTCTCTCTCTCTCTCCCTTCTACTTTAAAAGCAATTTTTTAAAAAATTAAGATTTAAGTTAGAAAACTATACCTCTCACTTTTTTCAAGCCACCCTAGTAGCCAAAAGAAATTATACATTTTCCCACTGTTCCTATTATGGTGCCAGTAAGATTTTCCAGGGAGCGAGGGAGAGGCATTCCAATTATACAATTAGCTGATGGAAAATCTAGCTTAAATATGAACTTTAAGTTTAGTTTACCCAGCACATTTCTCTGTCCTCTTTTCAGAAGGTAGCTCAGACCTTGCAGATCTCCCTGACATTTTTGTGTTCTGCATATTCCAATTCTGGAATATTGCTGCTGGGTGGTGTGTGCACATGAGCGACAGTGGTGAACTGGTCCACTCCATTATGGCAGCAAAACAAGAGTTCATGGTTGGCCTTAAGTTGATTTAAGGGCGAGAAAAAATAAGAGTATTTCCTGCACTCTAGAATTTATGAAGCAGGATTCATCCTGGCTAGAAGTAATTTTGAATATGCTTTTTCAAGCTGCTGTCCCACCTCCCTTAGGGGTGGAGTTATAGCCTTCATGAAGCCAGAATTGATCAGGGAGTGAGGAAAAAGTGTTGCTTAAGTGATCTTAGCCAAAACACTTACCTTAATCCATGCAGGGAGATATCAAAGGATGGAGCATTTGATCAAAAGGTAACTATCGAGAATGGAAAGAAGGAATGACAACAGAGCTATCAAAAGGAATAGACTGGAAACTGGAGTAAGACGGTGGAGTTGCAGTGGGAAGAAGGGAAGAGGACACTGGGAAGGAGAGTGAGAGAGGGAACTGGCAGACGGTGCAAAAGTTACCCACCTGCCCTTGTATTCGGAGAGCCCCAAGCTTCCTACCAGGCAGTGCAGCCTTGAGACTGCCTGGGAAATGTGTCGATGAGATTCCAACGCATTTTCACATCATTCCTAAATTCTGTCATGACAGTTTCTGGTTGACACCATGGCTAAGCACAGTTATTTCTGAATTCATGTCCCTCTGCTGTCCATGGATCTTAAAGCAAAGAGGTGTCCTCATTCCGCCGCTGGTCAAGCTCAGTAGCTTCAGGAACATGCAAAGCTGGAAAGTGGAAATTCTCCGAATAAAATACCCCGTGTGCTTATTCTGAGACCCTGTTTTCAGTGTGAGTCCCTCAGCATCAGCACTGGGCATCTAGGCGAGGTGACAGCCAACCAGGAAGTTAAAAATCTACAGGTGAAGACCAGACACTCAGCCCTCACCTCCTCTCTCCACCCAGCTCTGCAAGGGAGCTGTTTCATTTACTTATTACCTCACCATATTTTTCTAAACCAGACTGTTTTCTTATTAAAAAATAGGTGATATCATTTCACCAGAAATCTCCCAATCTCTCTCCCTCTCCCCCTCCCTCTCCCTCCTCTCTCTCTCTCTCTCTCTCTCTCTCTCTCTATATATATATATATATATATATATATATATATATATATATATATATATAGTGTTTATTAGAATACATTTCATTTTTAAAATTGAGCTACCAGCTGTTAAAGTATGTATACATTTTTGGGGAACACTTTGTATATATACATATTTACAAGGCAGGTTCCTAAAACTCTTAAAATATTCACCTAGAGGTCTGCCCTAGGACTGGAAATTTCACTTCAAACTAGAACCACACGTGAAAGTTTAGCCACACCCATGAATCACTCTCCCATCCACAAATCACCTCCATCTATTCCTTGGTTCTTTTTGCGATCTAGTCAGTGTTACACTTGAATGAAGTAATAGCAAGTTAACAACACATATATTTTCTAGACCCATGTGCATACACATACACACACACACATCATTTTTCTAGTCATATCTATTCAAAGTAGCTTTGGTAGCTTCCATGTGCTTCATTCATTTATGAAATGGAATTGTGCTTTTTGATGTTAGTAGAAATTAAATTTAAGAAACAAGGTGTTGATATAGTTACGGTCACCTTAACTGCCTCAATGATTAGTCATCGAAGTTAAATCCTCAGGTATTCTGGAGAATTCCAATCATGAGCTCAAGAGAGAAATTTCAAAATAGTTAACTTGAACCACTGGCATATACTTGGAAGGGCAAAAAGCCATGAAAATATATTTTCTTCCTCCTTTAAAATGAAACATTGGTTATAACACAAATCAATGAGTTATTTGATCCCATCTTCCCCATCTTGATTCTCTCAGTTACAGAAATTTGCAACTAGAATTGCTTGGCACTGGTTCCTCTTCTGGTTCCATGGGTCACTCCAGGTCTTAGTGAAGAGAAGCAAACTTGTAAATGAATTGCTCTGGAATTTTAGTCTGACTTATGCATTTTCTTTTATTTATTTCATTTTTGCATTGAAAACATTACATTTCTGTTTCCTTATAGAGTAGTGTATCAAGAACCTGTGTATGGCAATAAATTGCTACAGGTATGAAATCCTGACTGGTGGAAAAATCATCACTCTGGTTGTGGGTTTGCTGTGAAATCTTACTAACAAGATCATTCCAGGGAGGGAAATATTCCCTAACATAGGAGGAAAGACTGAACTGAATTTTCCAGTTTTGATGTGAATTCTCCAAGAATGGAGATGGTCATCCTCAAATTTCCCCTTTGTTAGATCATGAATGTATCAAAATGGGGGTCTGGCTTGGCTATAAATTTCTTATAATGCATCTAGTTTCAATTAATATAAATTCAATGAAAAAAAATATAGGGTTTCATTGAAACAATTGTCTAAGAAAAATTTTAGTAGGTTCCAGGGGTCACCTGGAATGGTTAAGTAAAAACAAAAAAACAAAAAAAAAAAACAACAACCTCTTATGCATATAGTATTGAGGATAACTAATATACTTCCTCCTGGTTTCATTGTGAGTTTCTTATAAATTTGTTTCACACCCATTGCTATACCTACTTCTCACTGTCAAACCTACTTCTCACTGTCAAAACAACCCCCAAATGAAAAAAATTTCCAGGAAGAAAATGGCCCCACATTCATTGGCATGTAGATGGTTGAGTCTCCAAATTTGGTCTAAAATCAACATTAAAACTGTCAAATAAAATGAAAGAAGAATGTAATACTAGGGTAATCAGTGGGAGTTTTATTACCTGGGTTTTCCTATAACCTGCAATTATCATTTTTGTTCAGTATTAAGTCCATTAAGAAAGTACATTTTTTACTGTGAAAATTAATCATTTTAATAAGAACTCTATTATGAAAAAGGGATGCTTGAGACTAAGAGAGGACCGATTAATTAAAATTCCTGACATGAACTTTTATTTTTACCTTTCAAGAAAACTTGCCGCATTCCAAAAACAGTTGAATGTATAATGCAGATAAATTGGGGAATAATGATTTATATTTTAAGCGTCTCATCTTGCAAATGGCCTTGTAAATGTTGTTTTCATACATAAAATGTTGAGTTCATTATGTATACACCCATCTACCTGCTTTGCACAGAGTGAGACCCTGGGATATTCTCAGAGAGGAGGAGATGTGTCTGTGATCAAGCCCATTTCAGTCCCACCCATCTCAGGTCCCACCAGCACCCACAAGTTTCACCTCCCCCAAGTAATTCACCATTTGGATAGTAGAATATCTTTTTCCAAAAAGTCTGCTCTACGCTGAACAATGTGATTCCCTTTGTCAAACTTCTTTGCGATGCATGGTGCTGGTCAGCATTGCTTTAAGTTCCACAAAGAGAGCAAACACTTCCATATTCTTATTTAAGGAACTCCCAAGCCTCTCTGATTCAGGGACCTTCCCTTTCCCTGTTGCTACTAGGATCCCAGAAGTACACTTCTGAAAATACTTTATTAGGGCTTCACTAGAGAGTCCTAATCAGTAACTTCCCCCAAAGGACCTCCAGGGGTCTCGGTAACAAAGCAAATATTTCTGACCCAGTGAGCCAGTATCTTAGGTGGCTGCATCCATCCGATGGTGGAGGCAGGAGAGGGAAGGGCAATTTATAAGGACCATTTAAAATGTATATTTCATATAAGGTCACATTTATATTTTGCTGCTGTCCAGCATGTGAAAAATGAGTATGTTTTATGAGTAAGGAGTGGAGAACTATGTTGTGCTTGTCACCTTTGCCCCTCGATAGTGGGGAAAATCTCACTGTCAAGGATGCATTTTCATCCTAAGATCTGGGAGGACCAGTTTCAACATGGACACGGTTTGGTGACAGCAAATGGAAGTGAGCTCTCCTTTTTCAGACATTAGCACAGAACCTTGCAGCAGCTCTGGCTATGCTCAGCGAACTGCAAAATATGGAGCAATAAAATTGATGACAGTTACCTGTTAGAAAGGCAAATTAAAGCCATTTGTATTTTTTTGATAATTTTACAGTATTTTGCACACAGACACTGAGTTAATACACAACTCTGTTATTCCCCTAATATGGATTTTTTACAGATGAAAAACAGTCCAGAAGGCAGTGAAGTAGATAGACGTGCAGGTGTTAGGTCAACTAACCCTTTTCTTTTCCCAATTGTTATATATTTCAGGGATCATATAGACCTGGACTCTCTAGGGGACCCACCAGCCCCATGTGGCTATTTACATTACGATTAACTCAAATTCAATAAATTACAAATTCAGTTTGTTGTACTGGCCACATTTCCAGTGTTCAATAGTCACTGACAAGTGGCTACTGTATCGTACAGCACAGACACTAGCTCTACAGATTTTAGCAGACGATGGCCTTGACTCTTGAATCTGGAAAGCTTTTAAACAAATTCTGAGTGACCAAAAATAAGCGTTAAGACACTGACCACTGGTGCCAGTATTGCATGGAAAAACACGCCTATGTTCTCTGAGTGTTCAAATCATATGCAGCTATGGAGAGAACAGGTCCACTCAAAGCTTCACAGATGAGCATGTCTGTTGTGCGGATAGATCCCCAGTGTACACATATCCATGCTAGATTCATACAATAAACACAGGCCTAGTGCTCAGTGAGGTTCATGTTAGCTACCTTCTGTATGTCCTGCCACAGCTATTTCCACTTATCAACTCATTACCTAATTTCATTGACAAAAACTGCTGCAGACGTTGAGGGCGATGTACAGAATTCAAACAAAGAGGATTTACAAATGAGACGCGGCTAAAAATCTTTGCTGGAACCAAATTCACAGCCAGCAAAGCATGATTGATTGACATGGCACTTGATGCAAATATCGTGGCAGGTTTTTTGTTTTTTGTTTTTTGTGGGAGTGAGAGACAAAAATAACACACTCACACACACACATGCACACATATACATGCACACACACATACGTTCTCCACTCAAAGCTTTCAGCTGGTTGCAGCTAATGCTTCCTGGCCATTAGCTAGCCAGTTCCTCCCTCATTAAGTGTACTGCAAAGGCCTGCACACCTGTCTTTCTGCATGCATCAAGATAGCCACAGAGTTGGACAGGCAAATGAGAAGAACGGCTCCAGAAATCTGGCGACCTCTTTCCCCTCAGCCCACCAGCCTGCGTCTGAGCGTGGTGCTGGTGTGACAGCGGCTTTGGTTTTACAGCTCCTCAGCACATTTAATGAGTTTCCCTGCTCCTAATTAGAGAACATGGTGTTTGGAACACCAGGTGGTGTCTGGCTAGGACCTCGTGTGGGTGTTTTTTTTTGTGTGTGTGTGTGTGTTTTTGTACGTGTCTTTTTTACTTTTGCATTGTTTTTCAAGGGAGACTTTTTCTTTTATCTGGCTCCAAATTCTTGCTGATTATCTGTCAGAATGTCTTGGATCTGTCTCCTCCAGGACTGATCCGAAGAACAAACTTGTGCAAGGACAAACTAGCTTTCTAGAATTGCTGTGTAAGTGATGGCAAAATTCCTCTGAAAGTGAGCTGTGGGTGGTAGAAGGTAGAAATAAATGAGACCAGTTTAATCTACATTGTAAAAGATGAGTTTTGAGCTTCCCCACTCATCTGCCTCCTATCCTACTGCTTGGTTTTCCCCTATAGGATATGAAGCCAAATGTAACGAAGCCGTCTACTCTCGGTTCTACTCTTAGGTACCCTCTGGCACATCCATGGTCTTGCTGTTAGGTGCCCATGGACACAGTAACCTGTCCCGAGTTGCCCTGCAGAGGATTGTGGGACTGCATTCCTATTAGAACCTGAATGGTCACTGTCTTATCCGTAGAGCCTGGAGCCTGTTTGTTAATTGTGCTGAGATCATTCTACGGTGGCTGATGTCTCGCTGTGGTCGGCTGAGCAAGACGCTCTGTTATTTTCACAGTTTGATAATCAATGCTCCACTGAACACATTCCTTTCAAATATGCCCATTTGCTTGTCCTCTGCTTAATTGAACAATTGCAATTACTGGTACATACAACTAAATGTTAATTATTTTTTCAGATTTTTTTCTCTCTTAATGATTTTATTTACAAATTGGAATCCTTTATCATATTTTTCACACCGAATTCTCCATCCGAATCTCTGTGATATCTTTAGCCAAAAAGACAGAATTTTTAAGAGGCATTTACCATTCCTTTTAAAAATAATTATGTAAGACGTGCAAAGCTAAGGACTGTCTTCTTTAATTGCTTACTGGTTAAACAACTATATATGCAAGAGATTACTAGTCAGCTTGCCTTCTAAGGGGTTTAAAGATAAATAAATAGAAAAGACAAGAGGTTAGTAGTTTAACCTATACTGGATTTTTAAGGAAGTAATCCAAGACTGTTTGAATAAAATGTAAGTTAACAGTTAATAAGTAAAGGTAAAGTAAAATCGGTTTTGAAAATCTGGAAAGTTCAGCAAAGTATCAAGAGTATTTAAATAATCCCCCATAATCCTCCCCATCCCAAGACAATCACTGTTAACTCTTAGGGGCCTGTCCCTCAAAGGGTACCAGGGTCCTCCCTTGGGGATATGCTTACACCTGCTAACCTTTAACATCCGGCTGGGGTTGGTCTCCAATCCCCTGTCTCTCTGGTGTGTGTTTTTGTACTTCCGCTCTGACACTAAGCTTTCATTAACTCCCACTTTAGATGGTAGATTTGGGTAACTGCTGTTCTGGTATGGTCTCACCATGGGGCCTCCCTGACTCGGGCTCCTTGGCGTCTCTAAGTTCACTTTCTCCTTGTGTTTTAGGGTGGTTATGCTGCATACCGCTACGCCCAACCTACCCCAGCCACTGCAGCTGCCTACAGCGACAGGTAAGGGTCTTCCTTCTTGTGCTTGACAGCTACTTGGAAATTAACTCAGCTGGTGGGGAGATGAGATTCGTGTCCAGTCTTGATGCAAATGCATGACATCTGGGTAGGCAGCACCCACCAAGTTAGGTCCCACGTGAGACCACAAAGAGGGCCTCATAGAGACAGGATGGACAGCGATGCCCAGTTCATTCCAAACTCTCGCCCTCTTTGCTAAGACACAAAGAAAATGGTATGTTTTGTTTGTGTATAGATCTTTCAGCCCTTGCGACAGCACACCTTGCATGTACATGCACACTCCCCCGTGCAACCTTCTCATGGTCTTCTCTGGAAGGCCATGGTCTCATCCAGCTCAGATGAAGAAAACAGAAGATGATCCTGCAGGCTTACCTTGATTGCAAGCACCCCATTTCCCTTTGTTACAACTCTTTACACCCAGCAAACCACTATTTAATCCATCTTAAGGGGATGGGGGAGGCGTAGCTGGCATTCCTAAGGAGATTGGTTCTTTTTGCAACATCCAGTGTCCAATCCTACTGAGACAAGCCGACTTTTATTTGTAATGCGCACCACACCCGAAGACAGGCAGCAGAAGGGACAGAAGTGGGTTTAAAAAATGCACAAGTCATAATGAATGGCGGGGGAGGGTTGGTGTGGAGGAGCTTTCTGGCCAATTACCCAGGCTTAACAGATGACTCGGTTCCTGAAACTACAAGCCACAGCTATTTCTGTTTAGGTGCCTTGAAAAAAAGAAAGTGTGTGTTTCCATATTGAATGCAATGCGTTGGCTCTGTTTCCTGAGGACATAAATGTGAATGTTCAGATGCTCTGCATGCTCAAATGTCACTGAGGGTGCTTATTTTGGGTAATGACTCCTTTAATTTAAAAATACGTTTCATGAATAAAGCAGTGATGATAACAATTTGCATGTGTGGCTGAGGCATGCTGGGTCAGACAGGTAAGCAAGGAGATGTATTTGATCTTGAATGGGACATGTCAGCAGCCACTGATCCTCCTCCCCGGCCTGTTGTGTCTGGGCTCCTACCTGGGTTTGCTCTGGTGCTTTCCCTGCAATTCCATTCCATTCCTCCCAGACGTGTTGTGAGCTCATTGCGGCTACAGGGTTCTTCTGAGGTCTAATAAAGCAAAGGAAATTGCTGAGCCCTGAGAGCGGCACTTTGAAAACCCCATGCACACACATGTAATAAAATGGCTCTTGGGCAAGGTGCAGTTGAGATCTGCCTTCTGTTTGTATGCAGGTATTATTACTATATTCTTAAAAACCAAACGTAACGAGGTCTCAAGGCTGGAGGGAGCTTCCAAAGAAAATCAAACAATTGGCAAGATTCAGATCCAAATACATAAATTATGCAGTTATCCAATAGTCACTTGTTAAGATGCAAAATAGGTTTTATGTAAGTTGCTATCTTCAATACATTTTGACACTGGATTAGGGAGAAGGAGAGGGTCAGTAGGTTAATAAAAACGTTGACAGTCTTGAAGTACTTAAGATTATCCTACAAATGAAAAGGCTTAAGGCTATTAAATTCTGCACACCAAAGATTCACCAAGTATCAATTGTAATGTGGTTTATCTACAATCCTTAATTATTTTTATGAAAATATTTCTAGATGCTAAATTCGCAAACACCCACTTTGTATGTAATTATAATCATAGTAACTTGAGCCTCCTGTATAATTATAAGAATCTTAAACAGATTTATTTTTGGAGGGATTTTTATCTTGCTTCTCAGTATAAGTGCATCTACCCCCAAGTTGAAAACAAGGTTAATTACAAAGATCTTATTTAAATTGCGTTCTTCAATAAGACCAATCTAGACATTAAAAAAATAATAATGTTTAACACTATTCTTAGATAGAATTACTTGAGGATCTGTCAGTCTCCTTTTGTATTCATCTAAAACTTAAGTTAAAATGTTGCATTTGGGGGCACCATATATGCAAATATGTGTATGAAAATCTGTTATTTTAATTTTATTAAGATTCTCATTGGCAACATGTCTTACTGAAAAATTGCCCTCATTCTTGAATTGGTAAATTTTGAATAACTTTACAATTCCCACTTGAGCATAATAGTTTCAGTTGAAGAAACAAACTCAGTGGTAACAGTCTTGCCCATGTAATTGGCCTCTTGCTGTTCATTAAAAAATTTTGCACATTAGGTATTCTTGCTTGCTGTGTAAATTGGTTACCAACCCCATTTAACTGTATTATAAGCAAGACACATGCCACATATGGAAATATAGCATTGAAGTAAATGCAGTAATAGGTAAATTACCAGGAAACAATCTTTAAAATGATATTTCTGGTTTGATTTGTAAAGTGTATTTATGAAGTGGTGGCCTTCCCTATTACTTTTAGTAAACAAGTAAAGTGAAGAAAGACCCTTTTATAAAAGACATATGTTTTGGGGAAAATGTGAAATTATCAGAATAGCTTTTGAATCTAGATTGAAATGCCAAGGATCTAGAATTTTTCTTAGGGCAGTTGTGTAATATTTTATTTTAACACAATCGCAGTGTAATATCAGTAGTGATCGATTCTTAGCTCCTGTTCTCTAGAAGATAAAGAGGAAAACTCCTCAACCCAAAGACACCCTTCCAGAATAGGATGTAAAAATCAGCAAGAGTTAGAATGTTTTGGTAATGTCCGTAGTTGTCAGCCTGTTCCAAAGAGAAAGTGCAGCAACCTGCCCTGTAACCATGAATTATTTCAGATGTCTTGCAAGTGAAAGAAGTTTGGTGTCCCCAGTTGGTAGAATTTTACCTTTTATCAGCACAAATTAAGCTTTCGTCAAATTAAAAATTCAGGGACCTTTGGAAAATAGTGAACTCAGGTCACCTCAGGACTGCCCAGAAGGTCCTTGATGGGCAGCTTGCAACTCTCTGCCCACCATTGTGTTGGTTAAACTATCACATGCTGATGATCTTGGAGCATCCTGAGAGTTTCTGAATGCTGACCTTCAGAATGAACACCATCTGGTGTGGGCAGAGATTCCCCCAAAAGAAAAAGACCTGACTGGACTAGGTGATTTTATAGTCTCCTTGATGCATTTAACAGGAGCAGGCAACCCCATCTTTCCTAGGCATTTAGGAAATACTTGGTAAGCACTTGACCTCACCAAATCTTCATTTCCAACCTCACTTTGATTTCTGAAAAGCCAACTGTCCAAACTCTCCAAGGAGATTGTGTTCTGAGCTTGAACCAATGAAAGCATGGCAGTGGGGCCGACGGTCATCGGGTCATTGCATGCCACTTGGTGTTGCTGATGTGTCCGTGAAACGTTCTGGATCTGACAGGCCCATCATCACATTAGCTCGAGGAATGGCTTGCTTGGATTTAGCCTGGGGGCAGGCTTCTCTCTATGGATTGGCTCTTGGTTTCGTTGTGTATTATGACTTGATGGTTGTTGCATCTTTGAGCAGCCAAACAAGGGGATGGGGAGGGGTGTTTGAAGGGGGGGGGTTCCCTGTTCAATGAATTATGCTACAAATGTTTGGGGAAATACCTATGGTGTATACATAGCTTGAGTGAAAATGTGATCTCTTTGGAAAGGCAGGTATTTGTCATGCTTGTCCTGCTTGCTGACATCCTAACATCTAACAGCCAGTGCATGAGAACGTCCCTCCGCATTAGGACAGAAGGGAATTAGGCACAGACCAGCTCGAGAAGAAAGTGATACAAGGTGGTTCACTCAGAAATGTCATAATGAGCCCATTGCACTGATAGTTACCAGGGACCCTTTCTTTTTTCATGTAAGATATTTCCTTTAAGAATCCCTGAAATCAGCGCTTTATACATACAATTAGAGACCTGGCAGTGAAGATGACTCTAGACTGAGCAAAAGAGACAGCAAGCAACTGGGTTTTGTTTATTTTCTACCCCTTTTAGTTTGTTTGATTTTTGAGATCTTGAAGTTTTATTGGCAGTATTAGACTATACCATATGAAATTTCTACTTCTGTATAACAAACATGGTTTGATGGCAAGTTTAGCTAGCAAATGAAATATATATGTATATCCATACATATATATGTGTGTTGACATACATGTGTACAATACACGTACACTTACCTGTGACTTAGGACCTCAGGAAGGACTCACTAGAGTAACTAGATAAATGTTTATAAAATGTGGCCAGGACTGGTCATATTCAGCCTGTCATCACAAGCCGCATGCTACAACACTGTTTAACTCTGATACTCAGAACCCACAAATGAAAGGTACTGTATAAGAGAGAAGTGAATTAGTAGTTCTTTTTAAAAACTCAACAGGGATAAGTAGGCATGTCTTTGGGGTCATGGAGAAGCTGGTCTACTATTTTAAATTATGTAAGTGATTATATGTACATGCATACATGCAAAGATGGGTGGATGGATAGATAGTGGGTGGATGGAAGAAAGGTAGATGGATGTATGTAGATTATAACATACACAGATATATAGGTGGCCAGGTGCATGAACAGGAAGAGACAGAAGGAAACAAGCAAAGAAGCAAGCAAGGAAGGAAAGAGGTAGCAAAAGACCAAATTCTTAGACTATTTTGTCATAAGCATAACTACAGAAAATAGACTAAAGCCAAATATACCTCCTAAGTTGGGTCTAAATTCTAAACTGAAGAAGTAAAGGAATTTGAGTTGATTTCCTTGAGTGCAGGGCACTCCCTCTGTATTTGAGAACTTATTACCTCCTGGATTCAGGTTAAATAATAGAAGCCATTGTTAAAATAAGGCTGACAATTGCACTTAAAATAATACAGCATTTGATTTGGAGTCCTTATCAAGTGAGACAGACTAAAAATTAAGAGATTGTCAGCCTGGAAAGCATCTGAGCATCATGAGTGGCAATTTAATTTACTATTTTATGGTGCAGTATATTTTTGTGGCTACAAAGGCTAATTTAAAAAATATGGTTGCACTTTATGGACTACATGATTGTACTTTTTCTTATTGTGAGGTAGAATACAGACTGCTTCATCTACGGATAATAGGTCTCCCCTAATGAGGACAGGCAACGCAGAGCAGACAAGGAAGGGACCCCCATTGTTTAACTCATTCCTCTCATCTAAGCCAAGTTCCAGAGGTTGAAACTGCTTCTGGTTGCAAAGCAGTAGCGAGCCCCTACTCTCTGTGAATTGTGCAGGGAGAGATCTCAAGATCTTATCCTAGCACTTTGTTTAAAGCACTGCTTTCCTAGGGCAGTTCTGGGCCTGATGGCTGCCTCTGATGACATAGTACTGCTTTCCCAGGACAGGGGAAGAACAGGGGCGCGATGTAATAGGGCTGTCAGCTCATCTGGGGAATGGTCCAGGCTTTGCCCAGGCTTCTTTCTTAGATGCTGTTTTTTGTTGTTTTTTTTAAAATAGTTTTTCTTTTATGAAATGATGACAGCAGCAAATGGTAGTTTTTGTTTGTTTGTTTTTCTCTTACCCAGTTTTGTTTTTAATGTTCTTACTTGGCAAAATAAAAGTCAGCCACTCTATGGTAATCTTCCTTTTTTATTTACATTTTCAATCTTTTTTTGAGACATCACTGTTGACAAAAGCCAAAGTGAGAACATTGTAGAACTTGGAAATGCCAAGGATGGCATTCTCAGATGTTCGAGAAACTGAGGGCATAGTTCATGGAGGCTGAGAGAGGATAAAAGCGTGTTCCGTGCCATCTCCCCACCTGAGGCGAGGGGCCAGGGCAAGAGGAAGCCGTTCTGAATTCAAATCATAACCTGTTGAGTCAGAGCCGGGCGGGAAACTATAGTTTTTACTCTGCACTTTCTTGGATTGTGCCTTGTTGAAATTGTCATTGATTTGAGTTTTTTATCTTTTCTGCCGTTTTCATACATTCTGATAAGCTCACCTGAGTTCTGCAATTTTACAAAAGATGCTGTGTTAACTTGTAATAGAAAGTAGGAGAAATTAGTCATTAATGTCTTTATTTATATTCTTTTATATCTCAGTGCCTAGAAAAATATGTCCATTTTTATTATTAGAACACTAGGTTAAAATGCATACATATATATCTTTATTTTATCTAATCTAGTAAAAGCATAATATTAAAATTGACCATTTCTTCGGGACACCTAAGCCATGCCCCCCGCCAATCAGAGCAACTGTATGCAAACTAGCCCAGCCAAGATAGTGGAGGCCGCAGCCCCGGAGAAGCTGCACACCAGGGTCCAGCAGGGCAGACGGAAGACCTCTGCCTCGGGAGCTGGGGGGCGAGAGGAGTGAGCTGGCCAGTGGCTGCAGCACGGGACGTAGGAGCGAGCAGCCCCGAGGCTGCAGCCTGGAATCAATCATCATGGGGCATACACACGGAGGCGTGTGTGTGCTCCGCCATGGATTCCTGATGGCAGCCGGGGGTGGAAGGAGCGAGCCGGCCCCTGTCTCAGAGGCTGCGGCCTGGAAATCGATCGATCGCTTTCCAGGCGGCAATTGATTGCTTTCCAGGCGGAAGCCGAGGGGAGTCAGGAGATAGAGAGACGGGCAGGGGGTGGGGCGGAGGGAGCAGCAGCCAGGGAGAGTTAGGGGGGGAAGTAACCAGGTCCGGGAGGGGTGGAACAGGATGAAGGGAAGAACTTTATAAAAGAGTCAGTGGACAGCAGAGTTAAAAAAAAGAGGATGTATGAGGGAACTGTAGGGCCTATAATGAAAACCAAGTATAGATTTTAAAAGAAATCAGAAAAGAAAAGAAGATTAATGATATTGGATAAGTAGGCAGGTAGATAGATAGGTATTAAAACAGTGGCAGTAAGTAGAGAAGAATATATGGCAGAGGTAGGATGAGAGAAAAAGAGGGAGGGAAGAAAAGTTATAAAGGGGGAGCTGGTAGAGCTTAAAAGGAGAATGGGAAAAAGGAAGGAATGGTGGAGGGAGCAAAGCAGGTCAGAGGGAGGAAGTGAAGAAAAATTTAAGGTGGGAAAGAAGGAAAAGGGGAGGGTGGACAGGGGTAAAGATAAAGGAAAGAAGGAATGTGGAAAGGGAAAGAGGATAGTAGAAAAATGGGAAAAATGATGATGGAACAGAAGTAGGAAATAAGGAGGAAAGAAAAGTTTATAAATAATGAGTCAGTAGGAAAAGTGTTACATAAAGGAGAAAAATTGTGTGAGAGGAAGAAGCAAATAAGGAAGTCAAGTACAATTGTGCGTGAAGGGGATAAGATTAAAAAAGAAAGTTAATAGAGGTGACCAGGCTGGCAGGGGAGGGCAGTTATGGGGATCAGGCAGACAGGCAGAGTGGTTAGGGCAGGCAGGCAGGTTAGCAGTTAAGAACCAGAATGCCTGGATTGTGAGAGTCCCCAAGAACTCCATATTGGAGAGGGTACAGGTCAGGCTGAGGGACCATCTCCCCACTCCCCATGCACGAATTTCGTGCACCGGGCCCCTAGTTATATATAAGTAGATAATATATTCCAAATTTTATTTATATGCCTTTTTTTTAGTTTAAAGTTTGCTCAGGAAGAGAAAGTGAAACTAATTATTCTAGACAGCTTGAGGGTAACTAGAAAGAAACACTTATTGCTTGTGAATTTCCTATTACAAGATGAAAATAGATTTCTTTAATAAAACTTTCAATATATATGACAATGCTGCTGTTAATGTTCATTAAGTGGAAATAGAGGACTTCATTATTTGCACTATTGATTATGACTCCTTGACATACCACCCCAGGAGATGAAGTTTGATATAGGAGATGAACCATACTTTGATTTAAATCATCTCTCTATAATAATGATAACAATGTTATGATAATAGCAGTAATACCAATGGCTGTTTATGGAGTCCTTACTAAGTAAAAGACACTGTTCTAAGTGCTCTACAAATACAGTGTCATTGAGCTCACACACCGACCCTGTAAGACTGATGTTGTCACCTCCATTTTATAGATGGGGAAGCAAGCTTGGAAAAGTTGGACAAGTGTCCAGCTCAGCTTAGAAGTTTAAATCAATGCCCTTAATTACTAGACTTTATTGCATCTTAACGGTGCAGCCTTAAGAGGTCATTTCTTTGCAGTGGGGACCACCTCATCTGTTATGTGGTTGTACTGACTCCACCTTCCTGAGTGGTTTAAAGTTTGGAGACAAGTATCTATGAACTATCCAGCACATAGAGGGCAATGCATAAAATGTTCTTATTGTCTTTTGTTTGTTTGTTTTTATATATATCCACAAGATACTCAATTAAGAGCTTTAACCCTCGAGAGAGAGAATGAGCTTTGAGGAAACAAAAAATATCCAGGTTATTTCAAATCCACCTGAATCTCTAAAACTCTGGTTCTTGAACCAGTTTAGAGTCATTCAAAGAGTTCAGGTTAAATAGTGACCAAACCTATTCAGCTGAGTATGGTATAGACAAGCCTTTTAAAATATAATAAGTAAGGTTAAATGATAACCTAATCCATGAAGTTTCATGAATAATTTATGGTGGGGTGTTTTTTTTTTGGCTTTGTTTTTGTTTCTTTATGGAAAAACTTTGTAGGGGGAGGTGTGTGTTAAGGGCTGAATAAGCCTTTCAATTTATTATCAACTCTTCAAAGTTTGTATTTTGATATGTCAGGTTATTTTAAAGTGAGCAGTTTTGTATGATCTTTCCTGCTACTTTTTTTTCTTTTTTATCATGTAGATTTCTATTTTGAAGTTAATTTTTTTGATAATGTCTCTTGTGTGTCAGGCACTACTTAAAATATTGCATCAACAAGCTAATGAGGTAAGCAGTAGCCAGTAGAATAACGAGGTAAGCAGATGCCAGTAGAAATGATCATTCAGAGTGGGACATGTGACAGAGAAGGGACATACTAATCAGGATCCGTGGACAACAGGCTTCAGTGAGGATTGTCCCAGGACAACCAGAATATATGTGCTCATCCTAAGCAGAATCCTCACTGTGCAGCTGGAAGGAGTGGGTCCAAACAGGGTGCTCCGTGGCCTTGGAAATCCATTGACTGGGCTTCTAATCCAATGTCTGTTAGGGCAGGTCCTGGGCTGTTTCTGCTTCCTTCTGCTTTTGTTACAAGGTCAGGGCAAAGGCAATTTAAAAAAATATATTTTATTGATTTTTTTACAGAGAGGAAGGGAGAGAGAGAGAGAGAGTTAGAAACATTGATGAGAGAGAAACATTGATCAGCTGCCTCCTGCACACCTCCTCCTGGGGATGTGCAACCAAGGTACATGCTCTTGACCGGAATCGAACCTAGGACCTTTCAGTCAGTCCACAGGCTGACGCTCTATCCACTGAGCCAAACTAGCCAGGGCCAAAGGCACATTTTCAACTTTAAGTGGTCATAACTAAGATGTGACTTAATGACTACAAAGTCAGTGGACTTTCATGCTATCAAAACAACCAATACTGTATCTATTTTCCCTACGGGTCAAATAGTTCCCATTGGGCATTCAACAACAAAAAATTACCATAACTAACCACACTTATTATGTTTTCTGCCAACCTGCTCTGTACATGGACAATGATTTTACTTGATAACAATTAAGATTGCTCTAAAATTGTGGAAGAGGGAGTGTATAATTCTTGATAGTAGCACCAATGTGATTTTTGAAACCTGTGTTTATAGACACAAAGCTCTCCATGCTGAAAGGTGATATGCCTGTTACTGATAGATATATTCCTGCAGTTTCTCTCATTTCAAATTTACAGAAACGCACTCACACATGTTAGAAGAAAGAGTGCTCAAGTTTTTATTTCAAGAACTAATTGCCTTTGGTCCACCATCTATAATGACTTCTGGACAACTGTTATGCACTATTGGGTGAATATGTAATTGAGGCAGTTAAAAAAGGAACCAGGCCTATAACAGTCAACAGACTGGACCAAAAAGGAGTTGGGGAGATATTAAGGAAAATTCCAAACGCAATGGCCCACAGCTGTCACAGCCATGTGGGCAAACACTTAGCCAGTGATGGGACAAGATGTAACAACTCCTTTGATCATGTCATGGCCTAATTACACACTTTTCAGGTTGCAGATCATTGACTGGATAGGGCACCAAAAAAGCAAATAAAAACTATATTTTAAGGAAAAGCATCAGGGCCCTTCAGCTGTGAAGGTTTTAGAGGCAGGTGAACAACCTGTGATAATATAAGCCCATGGGACTCTGGATGAGCCATTTCAACTGCAAATAAATCCTTTTTTCTCATAGAACACAGTATTCCAGTAAAATAGAAGGGAATACACACATGATCGAATGTTCCTTAGCTCATGAAGCATTCATGAAGCTGACAAAAATGAAAACCACTCCATTTCTTTGCTTTTTTTGGGGAGGGATGAGAGGGAACTAGACAATGTACTGTAGACTCCATTTTGGGGGCCAAGAGGGAATTTTTCATTAAAAATGTCTAGAATTGCTTTTAAAGTTACCAAAGCAAGTTCTGACTTTGTACCTACAAAGACAACTTTTAATTCTTTCCCAGAAGGACCAGTCTCTGTTTACATGTGGCCACATTTGCGTGTAATACCTGTACATGTGCAGTCACTGGGCAGAAATAAATGACTTCTCGAGCTTTTTCTCCTGGCATGGATCACAGTGATTGGTTCCTCTGGAATTAGATTCTCCTCAAAAAAAATTATTTATTTAATTAATACACAAAACATGTAGAGTAGGGATCACTACCAGGATTTGGTGGGGTGGTAGTTTGGAAGGTGAGGGTTTAAGGAAATCTCTGTAAGGAGTAACTAGCTCCTCAATTTTTATAATTATTCCCTGACTCATGCTTGCTGCATTGTGATGTGTAAATGTTTTAATAGCTCACTAGGTTGTGGGGTGTTGCAACATAATCAAAGCCAAACACCCTTTTCCCTTAATAATCTTAATCATGTAGATGGAAATATTTTGCCTGAGATTATATAAATAGAGCACCTATCTGATAACTAGCATCAGTGGTTCCCCATTGCTTTAGTAGCCCTGAAATTCATTTTAAAAGAAAACAAAGATTGTGGGATGTTTCTAGCATCCTCTGAATCTCTGTCTCCTTTCATGGTCCAATGTTGTCACTTTGAAGTTCAAATCGCATTACAAGGCAAGAGACTTGCTTTCTTCATCATTTCTACATCATGAGAGGGTTGGTGGACTAATTCCATTAAATCGAAGATGAGCACAGGTGGTTGGGGTGAGGGCACTTGGAAAAAGTGTCCTGGACATGTACTTGAGCCTCCCAGCTTTCTCAGAACAATAGCTTCTCTGTTATTCTTTTAGTTGTTGTCTTCAGTTTCTCTGTCTCAAACTTAAAACAAAAGAAGCAGACATGGAAAGAACTGGTTACCTCACTCTGTTCTGAAATGTCAACATGGGAGTGGCCCACATTTAGAGTCCTGAGAGCCCAGCTGTGCAATGTGTGAGTTCCTAGACAAATGGCATTGGCCTCACCAGGAATTTGTGAGACATGCAGGTTCTCAAGTCCCACCCAAGCCCTACAGCATCAAAATCTGCACTTTCCAGATCCCAGGGTGCTATGTATAAAGTGTGAGAAGGAGCACCCTGGAGGGCGAGCTTCAATTCTACCCCAATATGCAGTAAATAATGTCAACCGTGGGGTCCCCCTCGACAAACATGCAACATGTAAGGGAAGTTGTCCTTGTAAATTGTTGGGTTTGTAACCATCTCCTCTGTACTCTCCTTTCTTCAGTGAGAAAATAAGAATTATCAATGGTTGGGTTTCCCTTGCAATCCATTGTGTTGTGATTTCCTTCCTCAAGTACCCTAGGGCCACAATTAATCATTCTCTTTAATTCAAAGACCCAGGGCTAATGAATGTGATTTTCTGGTCATGTTGTCTCGTGAATTAATAGACCCACACTAATGTAAACTATATCCTGAGAAAGTCCTATCTGGTTTCTCTTCTTATTTTGAGCCTCAGTTTTCTCATCTGCTAAGTGGGGAACACAGTACCATCTAGAACCACCAAGAGATGAAAATGAGCATTACTTCATAATCAGAGAGATGTGGTGAAAATGCATGGGACTATTAATAACAACTGCAAATGGACTGATAGCCTCGAGTGTATATTATTGTTTGAAAGCATTGAATATGCACAGGGGAGAGCAAGAGAATTAAATTCATTTAAAAGTACAAGTCATTTTTATTATTTTTAAAAATATATTTTATTGATTTTTTACAGAGAGGAAGGGAGAGGGATAGATAGTTAGAAACATCGATGAGAGAGAAACATCGATCAGCTGCCTCCTGCACGCACACCACTAGGGATGTGCCAGCAACCCACGTACATGCCCTTGTCTGGAATCGAACCTGGGACCTTTCAGTCCACAGGCCGATGCTCTATCCACTGAGCCAAACCAGTTAGGGCAAAAGTACAAGTCATTTTTTAATCTGGGCAATCTCTAGGACCAACCCTCACACTAACATTCTGGGGACTCGCAACAGATTGCAACTTATAATTGGCCTGATCAGGATTTGAAGCATATTTACAATAATATAACAATGATACTCATTGTACCTCCTCTTTGATTGGTGCGTGCAGTAGTAAATCGTCGCTATTCACCTACCGAATATGATCAGAGATTTAAATTTGGACCAGGTTCTTAACTTAGCATCGCTACTTACTGCTTGAGATACAGGCAAGCTAACTGGCCTATTTGATCATCCATTTCCTCGCCTTTAATGGGGCTAATGAGTGATGCCTGCCTCATTGGGTTGCTAGGAGAATGGATTGTAGTCAGGAGCAAAAAACTCCTTTAATAGTACCTGACACTAAGTGGCACTCAGGATATTGTTATTGGTATTATTATTACCAGTAAACTATGTGAAGCTGATGGTCCTTGGTTGCCTAAGTTCCTCCATGGACCAAAAAGATGATTAAAAATCAGGAGAAGGCCCTAACTGGTTTGGCTCAGTGGATAGAGCATTGTTTTGTCTTGAGTCAAAATATGGGTAATTTCCTATAGAAGCAGACTTCTAAATTAGAATAAGGTTTTGACTATAGGAGTTTTTTTCCCCAGATTGTGATTTCCACCTTAAAATATAAAAATAGTTATATTTGTAAGTTGCTAAGGGAAGTATATTTTCTCTCTCTCTCTCTCTCTCAACTTAACTATTCTCTCTCTCTCTCTCTCTCTGAGAGAGAGAGAGAGAGAGAGAGAGAGAGAGATTGCACACATACACAGATAACCATGTGAAGCCATAAATGTGTTGATTTGTGCTAACCATTTTATAGTGTGTATATATATATATATTATATCATCACCCTATACACTTTTAAAAAGCACATTGTAATGTCTAATTATATGCAATTTTTATTTGTCAGTCACAGCTCAATAAAACTTGGTGTGGACAAGAAATAGGTTGGGGAAAAAAGTTCTGAAGGAAGAAGCAACTAGGAAGCATGAGGTCAAACAGTCTGTGTTGCTCATCCTTCTCCTGCTTTAAAAAAATACATTTTATTGAATTTTTACAGAAAGGAAGGGAGAGGGATAGAGAGTTAGAAACATCGATGAGAGAGAAACATCAATCAGTTGCCTCCTGCACACCCCCTCCTGGGGATGTGTCCACAACCAAGGCACATGCCCTTGACCAGAATCGAACCTGGGACCCTTCAGTCTGCAGGCGGACGCTCTATCCACTGAGCCAAACCAGTTAGGGCCTTCTCCTGATTTTTAATCATATTTTTGGTCCATGGAGGAACTTAGGCAACCAAGGACCATCAGCTTCACAGGAGAATCAGCCAGTTCTCCCAGCATAAACCAGTAAACCCAGCCTGAAACCATCACTGGTTTAGATTTCTGTAAAATCAGCCTACCAGAAAGTAATAGTTACTTTCCAACAAGTCAATAGTTTGAAATCTGTCCATGTTGCCCTTTTCTGATTGTGATTGGTGGGAAGTCCAACACCTGTGGTGGTAATAGGCTGTCAGAATCCCCTCGGGTTCTAGAACTTTCCATCACCATGCTCACTTCATTTACACATAATTTTTAGATGGGCCCAGACCTCCTCACTGTGGCCTGTCCACTCTCCAGAGCCTCAGCCTGGACACCCTGTGCTCCTCCTCAGCCTCCATACGAAAGGAACTCTTGGCCCCCAGTGAGGGCTGCTTCCCTGGAGAAGCACACAGGCTGTTCAGGGAACCTACCCGACCCACACCCAGCCTCTGGAAGATGCTCATTCTCATTGGGAGCGTGTTCTGTGCTCTCCTTTGCTCTGTCCACCCAAAACAGAAGTGGGATTCCATCTTCACGGAGGCCGCAGACCACTTTTAAAGTGAACTGTAACCTCAAAAGGCTTGTTTTGTTTTGTGCCAAATCATGCTCAGAGGCTGAAATAGCCTTGGCCAATGGTTTATTTAATGCAGGTTCACTGTGAGAATTATAATAATTTCACAAGCCAGGAGCATACAGGATAATGTTTCTTAACAAGCTAATAAAGAAATGATATATTCCAAATCAATGATAGATTCATCACACTTCGTTCCTGGCAGGAGGAGATGGAAGGAATGAAGTCCAGATTCAGTTGAGATGGACCATTATATGAGCAGGTACCTGCGAGAGATGGCTTGACCCAAGGACAGCCAATGTCCTCATGCCAGAGCAAATGTAAAAGTCCCCTGTTGGTAGAGCATGTTACTAGGGAACAGGTCACCAGCCTTGACTGGCAAGCCGATCTCTTTCGAGGACCCTCTCTGTGATTTTCGCTTCTGCCCGTAAAAGAGTAGGTTGCCTTCAGTGGTGACCACCGAAGGTCTCTGGAGAGCTCTTCGCATCAGCAGAGCGTAGCCCCGCCCAGACCGAATGCTCCTGGGCAGCACTCGCAAAGCGCAGCATTTCGGGTCTAAATGTCCTCTCGCCACAATCGCTTCTCCAGGTGTTTCATTCGCTCAGCCTCCAGCGATGTTCCTCAGCAGCTGAGTGACTGAGTGCTTCTCAGAGCTGACAGATGAGACGATGCCATTCTGACACAGCTTACTTCACTCAGATCAAAACAGCTTCACTCTTAAAAATAGCGTCATTTTTGTCACAAATAAGTGGACTTGAAATTCTGTCAAACCAACACAACAAGGACCTTTACGATCCCCCTCTCACCTCGAAGCTGTGGACTGGAAAACACAAAGGCCTGGGCTCTGTGAATAAGGAGAGGAGGCTGTTTGCATCCTTTGTGAGTCCATGCGGTCAAAATTATAAATGGCAATATTTTCCCCAAATAATGTGCTCTCACATGTATGTCCCCATTGATTGAGGGAGAAAACTCCAACAGCTGCATGTCATCCGTTGCTTCCCACTTTCCAGATGAGGAAACGGAGACTCAGGAAGGTGACATGAGTTGCTAGTGGAGCACAGCTTGCATGTGACAGGCTAGACTTCCAGGTTTGCTGCTAGTTCCCTTTCACTCTCGCTGAGAAAAGCGTGTAGTGGGAACTAGAAGGACTGTTAAATGTTGGAGAAACTACAATTACAAAATGCACTGTGCTCAAGGCCTTCAGGTAATCCAGATGGGCTTGGACTTCAATTTCCAAAACCCAGAGGTTTTTTAGCGGAATATTCCAGTTGGGGAGAGATTTGCAGCACTTACCTCCTTTTCCATTTAAACGTTGTTTGTTTGCAGTATTAACAAGGGGGACTCTGGCTAAGAGAAATGTTTTCAAATGCCTGTTAATACATTTAAAATGCAAAGGATCAGGTTAGATCAGGGTAGACTCCTACAGAGGATTCTATAATTAATCAGTTTCTTTGTAGTTTCTTTGTTTGTTTACACCCCATCTTATTCTATGATTTTCCACAACCTCTTGAAGTATACATGATACAATACTAAAAGATCGATAAAAGTATCAACAGGGAGCCCAGCCAGCATGGCTCAGGAGTTGAGCCTCGACCTATGAACCACGAGGTCAAGGTTCGATTCCTGATTGGGGCACATGCCCGGGGTCGTGGGCTTGATCCTCAGTGTGGGGCGTGCATGAGGCAGCCAATCAATGATTTTCTCTCATCACTGGTGTTTCTCTCTCTCCATCTTCCTCTCTGAAATCAATAAAAATATATTTATTTTAAAAAAACAATGGGGCAGGAAAAATATGAGTCTGAATGGAATTTGTACAATTCTAGAATTTTAGAACTAAATAGGGAGAAGGGAGTTAAAATACTGATCACAAGAAAATAAGCATCCCTTTCTAGGTGGTAAAACTGAAATATGAATTAGATTATGAGCTTCTAGACAGCCAAGCCCGGCATAGATATTCCACAATGAGTTAAAGGCTGTGAGTCCATGCTCACAGGACCCCTTAGAGTTCTGGGTGCCTGCATGTAGCAGGCCCTCGGTAACCATCTGAGGACTGAGTGAATGAGTTGAGTAAACTATTGAGTAGAGTCAGCAATAAGAATTTTAATAGGAGCACTTGCTTTCTGCATTATATTTAATTATTCTGAAAACACTCATGGCTGGATCCCATAGGACCCTTCCAGCAACTGTTTAAGATGAGCAACAAGAATACATGGTTATTGTGCATTTTCATCTTAACTTTAGGTGTCTGAAGGGAAGCATAGTTATAAAAATTAGTAATTATAAGTGATATATTAAACTATACATAATGATTATAATGTAATTATCAGTCATAAAATATTAATAATTATAACCTGTGGAAATCAATACTAGTGCAATTTAATTAGGAAAATACGAAGGTACAACTATGTTTTCTGCAGAAACAGGGCACATATGTTCAAAGACCTATTCACACAGCGAGAGGTGTGTTCTCAGTGCTGGCCGACAGATTGGCATCACTTGAGTGGCTTTGCAAGAATGCCTGTGCTGGAACCACACTGAAATATTCTGACTTCAGCAATTGGGAAATGGGCCTGGTCCAGATTATTTCATTTTTTAATTTAGCTGATTGTAATGAGCAGCCTGGGTGAAAACCTTTGTCTTATAACCAGTAGATGCCCCTGAACCTACAAATGGAATGAATTTGACTCTGTCCCAGAGCCATTTTGGGACGTCTTAGCTGCTATCTGTCAGGCCAGAAGACTAACTTCTCAGGCTGTGGGGATTGTCCAGTAGATAGCCTTGCAGAGCTGTGTGTGTGTGTGTGTGTGTGTGTGTGTGTGTTAACTCAATATACATAGCTTTGGATACAAGAAGAAACTTGTTAAGAGTGATATCATTGCCAACTTTTGTATACCAATTGTGACATAACAAAACTAAGAGGCCAAAGAAGGAGAAATTGCCAGAATCTTTAGCATGGACACTTAAAGCCAGTGTTATTTGATGGGGGAAATTTCTGGTCCGGCCTCTCCCCCACATCTGCCTTTGTAGAAGGCTACTCTGTGTCTTGATATCTGGCTTCTTACATCCCCTCCAATAATACTGGCTGGCTACTATTTTGATGCTTAGAATTCACCCATGGGTGGGTGTTTTTTTTTTTGTTTGTTTGTTTTTTGGAGAAAGACAACCTAAAGGAGATGAGATTTAACTAAAGAAGAAAAGAGGGACATAAGGATGATATGGCAGGTCACAGGACTAAGTTAAAGGTACCACCAGTTGAGTCAGATCCAGACTTGATGTGGTTGGTCTATGAGAACCATCGGAAAACATAATGAAGTCTGGTAATAGAATAAAGGGAGAGAAAGACCATGGCTCATAGCCCTGTACCATCTCAAGTTGCTGCTAAAGCAGAATGTAATTATTCTATATCATCCTCAAAGGGAAATCCGAATACCCTATTATTTGGTCTCAGAAGAACTGAAGATTCTGAACTATATTAGGAAGTAACTCCACAGAGATGACACATCCCGCTGTTGATTCAATAGTCCTATATAAGTGCCTCTAAGCAGAGTCTTAGAGTGAAGAAGAGGCAGGGTCTGGATTCAACCCATCTATGTTCAGATTTCATCAGCACCACTTAACAGCCTGCTCATGATGTATAACCCTTCTATGCTTCCATTTCCTCATCTATAGAGATGGGGATAGTAAGAGGAGTTGTAAGAAAAACTACTAGTAAAGGAATTAATGCATAGGTACAGCACTTGGCAATGGCCTGTCAGGGATAAGTGCACCATTGACATTAGTGGCTCTTTGGTTTTGACATTTCAAAGACCCGAGACAGCTGTAGCCTTCTCCCTTTCTTGTGAATTCTGGTTCAGGTGGTCAGAGTCAAAACCAAGGATTTAACAAAGATTCTAGCTCATAGTTTTCTTCAGGGAAGGTTGAGAACTGATGAAGAGGAAAGGATTGAAAATAGAAAGTTGAAAGAAATTGGTAGAGGATTAGATGCAGACTCAGCAGAAAAATGGGAAGGCCCAGCAAAGATGATTTTGAGTAAATCTATGGGAAATGGTGGGATAAGTGAAACAGGGGAGGAAGCATGGCATTATGGCCACTATAGACCAGCTTCTCTTTCCGAAATGAGGTTTGATGTCCATTCTGTTAGAAGACCTCCAGAAACTAGAAGTAAACATTCCTGGGCAATGTATACTATTTCTGTAGTTGCACTGTTGGCAGCCACATAGCTAGGTGGCCCTAACAAGCATGTCAAACATGCAGCCCACCAGCCATGAGTTTGACATGCTTGCCTAGAGGATAGATAGCATAGTAGAGAAGTTGCAAGAAGAAACAGAAGCTACAAGAGATTGAGTGATTCAACTGCTTTTCTGCTATGCGTTTGTCCCATACCCAGCGCATTGTAGCTGTGGCTGGTGTTAGAATCACCTGCCAAGCATTTTCCTACCTCTTTTCGGACCCTAACCCAGACTAATGAAGCCAGGACCCCCAGCAGCAGGGCCCCAACATGAGCAGGGCCCCAAAATTAGCACTCTTAGCTTCTTCCATTAATCTAAGGGGTAACCAAGGTGAGAACCATTCAACCAGACAAGTGGTTCTCATTCTGAATTGCATGTTAAAATCACCTGGAGATCTTTAGAAACTACTGATGCCCTGAGACCCATTCACTGAGATCCCCTATTTAGTTGGTCCTGGATGTAACTTGGTCACTAGAAATTTTAAAAGGACACCAGGTGTTTACCATGTGTAGCCCAGGTTGAACTACTGGGCCAGACTTCCTTGACCACTTACAACCACTGAACAAACCAAATGGCTGAAAATCCGGTGCAACTGCTTTTGAAGTTTAAATCCATAGGTCGGGTGGTGAGAGTGAAGAGCAGGCTAGGATTAGCATAAGAGGACAGTCCCTGGGGCCCACCTGCTTCCTGAGGCTGAAGATGAGAGATGACCACACTGTCTAGAGCTCGCCTGCATTGCTCTGATCACCTAAGGTTGCTGTACATCTTTGAGGATAACCACTTCTCAGCTACATCATGAAGTTATCAGGCACATCTCTCTGGTCATTCAGGATAAATGATTTCACAGAGAGGGTCCTAGCTGATCCCTTTATGGCTAAGGTAGGTCATTTGTCTTAAAGTTCAAGTGGAGAGAGACAGCCACAGGCAAACACAACATAAAATGGTGGACACAGGTACCTCCCCTTCTAATTCTACCTGAATTCCTCTGTGTGCACTGCCCCTCACCAGGGATTATTCAGCAGGGATTTCCTATTTATTATTCTTATGATAACCTGACGGAAGGGTACTTTAGAGGGAGGGGTGGTTGACTCCATGGAATTAATGAGTTCTGTAGAAAGGCACTTTTCTGAGATGTTAGGGTAACCTCCGTCTCAGACAAGTGTACCTTCATCCATATACCTTTGCTAGAGATAGTGAAAAAGATTTTAAAAACGTGAGTTACCTAAAAAGAAAAATAAATAGGAAGAAAAGAAAGAAGGAAATGGAGAAATGGTGGCATTTTTTTGTTGTGTTTTTGTGTTTTTTTTTAAGTGCATAGTATTAGAAAAAAGTCTGTTGGGAACAACCATCGTATTTTCTAAAATTCTGGAACAATCGACAGGCATACTTTTAAGTTGCATTTTAAAAGTTTCCCCTAGTCATTCAGTCACCATTTTGCATGTATTTGTATTGGTTGCCTCTCATGGCTTTCCTCATGTCTAACAGGCCAGACAGTTCCTTAGAGAAAATGCAGAGACGGGATGCAAGGGGGCAGTGTCTTTGAGGGTTGATGAGTATGAACTATATAGAACCACCTAGCAATGGGGCCCCCTCATAGTTCAATGAATGGCTGTTCCCAAGAGCTTGCTCAGAGGGTGGACTGCTGTTTTGGGAGCCTCCTACAAACAAAGGTCCTTCCAAGGGCTTGTTTGTTCCACCTATCAATATCACACCTGTAATTTGAGACACCCGTGTCTTTCTGCCCCATGAGTAAGTCCCATGTGAGCAAGTCCAAATGGATATTCACTCCAAACATCTTCATTTTCAGGGACATCAAACTATGGCATTTTGATGCCAGATGTTGATGGGGCTCGAAAAGTTAGTGTTGAAGCAAAAAAGATAGCAAAACTCCAGCCACGTTAACTTTTATTGTTTTAAGAGAGGTGATAAATGAACTTAGCTGTGATGTTTGTTATGGGAAAGAGAAATATCACCTACTAGTCTCAGAGCATGTATACGTTTGTCTAGATATTGTTGGTGCAGAAGTGATTAGAATTGTCAACTGAATCGTAGCTTCTAGTGAATTTCAATACGGTAGCTCTATTTTTATTCCAGGGAGTACCTCTTCTAACAGTAAAACTTTCTTAAGATGTTTTAAGAAATGCTCAAGCACGAGATACTTTTTGAAGCATTGAAACATTTGAACAAGACCAATCAAACTAAGATGCCACCAAAACGGATTTATCTTGGTTCTTGATGATCCGTAGGCACAGTAAAATCTCACAAATGAGAACTAGAAGGCTCTATACTGCTGCTGCCGAGGCATTTAAGAGCCTAGGCAATCTCATTGGGGCATTTGTATAATCTGCCTGACACAGATGTTCTTATTTCTGGAGAAATAAACAGCACGTCTGAATTAGAATGCATTACACTGTGGAAACGCCACAGTTGAAAACATCTTAAGAGAGTTTTACCAGCTTTCTAGATTTACTAAATCAAAGTAAAATGGCATTTTCCATTTGTATTTTCTTTTAGTGCACCATTAAAAATAATTTGGCAAGACAGGGCTTATTTGAACTGATGAGCTCTCTTCCCTTCTTCACGTAGCAAGCCTAGTTTGGTGAGGAAATGACTATCCATTACATGACACCCTAGAACATTCTCTTCTGAAACGACAGCATTTCTTTTTCTTGCCTTTTTCTAAAATAGTGTTTTTTTTGGATATTATATTCATAAAAATAAAGTCTGGAATTTTCTGATTTCCCTAGCTTATTGCAATTACTCCTTTTTTTTTTTTCTAATCGTCTATATTTTTTAAATGTAATCTCTGCTCCGCATAGAAGTCTGTATAAACTCCGTTTGAATGCCCTGGCCTTGGGAACGTCTCCTGGCATGTCATTTTGGTAACACGTAGCATTAATATTCCGGTGCAACAGTTTGTCCATGGTCCATACTCTGACATCACCATGACGAGGTCCCCGCATGCCTATTTCATGATCTTTCTAAACTCTCGCGTCTGAGATTTAGCCACACATTCCTTGCAACATCCATCCAAATGCACACCCTCCCCTCCCCTCATCTGAATACATCGAACCAATCGGCAGACAGCACATGTCCCCCTGAGCGAGCAGTATTGTGAATTTTATCTTCTCTTCCAGAAATCAGTTCGTCTTCGTTGCAGCAGATGAAATTTCTTGTAACACGTCTGCAGGTAACAAACATTGCTACTTCTTGATGCATCCATCCACGTCTCAGTATCCTTTTTTTTCCCCTTTCCCTTCACATGCTGCAGTTGGTCACTCTAGAAAGTTTAGTTAAAAAAAAAAACAAAAACAAAGTCCATGTATCTTTGGAGTATAACAGGAGCCTTTATTCTCTACTGCCTAAAGAGACGTTAGACATTTTGCTAACTTGAATATTTTGTTTTCAGTTTTAATAATAAGTGATCCAAAAAAGTAAAACTATGTTGAATGAAGCCACAATAAAACCTTATGGTATAATCAGTGCTCTTATGTAAGATCCTGGACAGGGGCGATGAGGCACACAGACGTGTGACTTCTGAATTTTTTGACTTATTATGTCTGGGTTCACACAGATGTATATGTGAATTATTTGGGATCTTTATGAAATGACTGGTATAGATTATAGGCCCCCAAAGACTGAATCTATGAAGCTACTGGCATTAGGGAATATAATTACCTCTGTCTTAGAAGAAGGGGATCTCCATTCCATTAGTTAAAGACCCTCTAGGGCCTTTCTTTTAAAACCCGTTACAAGTAACAGGACTCAGACGAAGCCTTCTGTTTTTGAGATCAGGGCACTGGCAGATGGAAATCGCACTTGCATGATGTGTCCATCACAACCACGCCTGTCTTTTGCTTTGATGTGGTCACAACAGTTAAACTTGAACTTTCATTAGCATGGAATTACTTGATTAAATGTCCAGAGAGGTGATTTGATTGCCTTAACTAACAAGAGGTCTTTTTTTTTTTTTTATTGCTTAACTCTTTCTTTCTTTCCTTCTTTCTTTCTTTCTTTCCTTCTTTCTTTCTTTCTTTCTTTCTTTCTTTCTTTCTTTCTTTCTTTCTTTCTTTCTTTCTTTCTTTCTTTCTTTCTTTCTTTCTTATTTCTTGTTTTTAAGCCTAAACTGTGACTGCCGTGATTGCTAGGAATTGTGCTTTTAGCAAAAGAGTGCACGGTAGAGCGCATCCATGTATAGTTAAGTATACCATGACCTTCAAAAGCATACATTAAGCGGAGTCTCACAAATAGGTATTCATCAGCTACCCATCGTATTTGACCACTGGAGCCATACACAGAAGCATATTTGTTTCACTCCCTACTTGCAGTCTTTGGAGAGAAGGAGCTAAAGGAAGAGAAAGAACTAGGGTCATGTCCCTGGCCCTCTCTGCTCTAAAAAGCAGGGCCTCCGAAAACTCTGCATCGGTTTCACTAATGTGGTTGGTCTCCATGTTTTTAGTGGATTGGAGTCTCACCCGGGAAGCTGAATGGGGTATGCATGCTCATATTTTAAAGCGACAGCTTGCTCCATTTTTATAAAGCCCCGTGGATAATAGTCCTCCTCAGCCCGTAGCCTCAAATGTCTCTGTTTCACCCTGTGAGAGGTGGTGACAACCATAACCCTTCACTAATGCCTAATAGTAGAAGATTGATCGTTGCATTGCTGGGGGAGGCAAGGGAATGAGCCTGCGATACAAGAGTCATTTAACATTTTCAAAACCTTGAGAATGAAGCATGCAACCAAAGGGGAAACTGTTTGGGACGGGGAGGAATGCTGGCTTAAAATGTTAATGGACATCTTGTGTGGATACGCTGGTCTTCTGGATTCTCTGTCTTCCCTGATAAATTGTACGCACACCCCAGTGGGTCTTAGGGTATATTCTGACATCATAGATCAGATGTAAGAGGTAGATATGGATTGTTGTCTCGTGACTTAACAAACCCTGCCTTGCAAGCAAATGGCTCACACATAATATCCCTAAAAGAGGCTGCAGATGATGAAAGTTTGCCTGAATAGAGGCAGTGTTTTCACCTACCTAATCTAATTTAGGGTGGCTGCTCAATAAATTCTTAATGAATTGCTATTGATCACATTTCAGATTGAGAGACCTATCCCTGTTGCTTTGATGGCCATATTAATAATATGTTCTATGCTGCTTCATAAGGTTCAATTTGAGCTCTGAATTTTGAATCAAGCATGAAAAAGCAAGACATACCTATCCATCAAAAGTCAAAGGATCTCCCATCCAGTCCACCCTCCTCATAGAGAAAGAGCTGCTCAGTGAATGAAGGTTGTAACTCATAGTTTCAATAAGGTCTCCCCGGGACCTATCTCCAACATCCTGGAAAAAAACCCCAGGACCCCCACATTCTGAACATCACATCTGTCAGGAGCTCTTGCCACCGTATAACCAACAGCACTTCTCAGGGCGGGTCTATCGAATCCTTGCATCTCCTGGATTTTAGTGTTCCACAAATGGCAACTTCCAACTTTTAAAAGGAAGAAAGATACTAACAAGAGGCTTAACATCTCAGTTGTGAGGGCTTGATGAACATTATAACTGAAATTTTTATGAAGATGTATTATTCTTACACAGCCACCTAGGAGGACAGAGCTGGCTGAGCAGTGTTGTGTGTGAGTCTGGGTAGAGATGGTGAAAATCATCAAACATCAACCACAGTGAGACTGAAGGATTTTTCTTTCAATTCTCAAAGGAAAAGTGACAATTTCTAAATGGGTCACCCGCAGAGGACACCAAAATGTCAAGTCTGCTTTTGCTAGCCATATAGAAGAAACATTTATTATTAGCATTTGTGGTTTCTGGGAGTGTATTGGCAAGAACATTGATTTTTTTTTTTTTTTTTTTTTTTTTTTTTACTCAGTGGCATATTCAGTGTTTGGTTTTGGTTTTGGTTTGGTTGTTCCTGAAAGACATGTGTGGGTGTCCATCTAGTACCTCCACTTTGAACACCCCAGTAACTTATTGAACTGTGACATTGAGGTCCTTTGACGAGCCCTGGCTGGTATGGCTTGGTTGGTTGAACGTTGCCGCATGCATCCCAAGGTCGCTGGTTCAATTCCCGGTCAGGGCATATAGCTGGATTGCAGGCTCCATCCACAGTAGGCGGTATGCAGGAGGCTGATGCATGTATCTCTCTCACCAATATTATGTTCTTTCTCTCCCTTTCTCTCTCTCTAAAATCAATAAAAACCTTTTTTTTAAATATCCTTTGATGAATTGGATTATGCAAGAGATGGTCCAAGGGGCAAGATGTATCTTCTTTCTCCTTACAGCCAGGGTCTCCCTACCACTGTGATTCTTTGGAGCTTTTCCATGCCTGGCTAGTGAATGTATTGTAGTAGATGTAGGTCTTGTACCTGAATGGAGGTTGAAAAGCAAGTTACTTATTTTGACAGAGCAAGTGGAAATTCATTCAGTGAGTTAGTGTGTATTGAGTCATCGCGGCTATCAGCAACTGTTCTCAGCCTTCAGGACATACATATCATTAAGTAAGTTAGCAGAAGCCCTTTCTCAAGAGACCCTCCATTCTCGTGCAGACCAGACCCCAATCATGTAGATGAATAAGCGTATAATGTACTTGCTTGTAAAGTTATAAAATAGCTATAATGAATCAAAAAGCAGGCGATGGGGCCCTGGCCGGGTGCTCAGCTGGTTGTCAGAGCATTGTCCCGATATGCCAAGGTTGGAGGTTTGGTCCCTTTTCAGGGCACATAGAAGAATAAACCAATGAATAAGTAAGTGGAACAACAAACCCATCTCTCTGTCTCTCTCTCTGTCTCTCTCTCAAAAATCAATCAATCAATAAAAAAAAATTTTAAAGCACAAGAAAGGATGAAAAGTCCTATGCGATGCAACTTTACACACAGGTCAGAGTAGAGCCCTCTGAGAGGCTGATATGTGAACAGGGGCTTGAATTAAGTGAAGATGTGAAACAGGTAAGTAACTGTGGAAGCGAGAGCACCTCATACTGAACAGCAGCAAGTGGAAATGCCCTGGGTCGAGGCTGCTTGTGGTGGCCAAGAACAGCAAGCTACCCAGTGTGTCCAGAGCATGAGTCCCGGGGAGACTTTTGGAGATAATATCATGAAGATATCCAGGGATTAAGACAAATTAGGACCTGAAGGCTGCAGAAACCATTTGAGATTTTATTTTCAGTGTGCCAGGAAGGCACTGGAGGGCTAGCTGCGGCCTGACTTATCTTTTTAATGATGTGTTAGACTGCTTTGTGAAGAATGGATTGCAATATGGCAAGAGCAGAGGAAAGGAACACAGTTGTGAGTCTCTTGCAGCACTCCAGGGAGGGGTGACAGTGGCCTGTGTTAGGATGATGTCTGTGGAGGAGCTGAGAAATGGTGGTCTCTGGGCTGTCTTTTGGCAGGTGAACAAACAGGATAGACTGGCAAATTAGAAACTTACCAGGTCCACTTTGTGTTAAATGCCATGTCCTCCTTTCGACTCAAGGGGTGTATCCATCATTCCCACCAAGGGCTGAGGCTTTTGTCACCATGGAAATCAAGCCCTTCATCTCAGCAGTAACTGTCCCTCACATGGGCTTTGCTGAATTCTCCAGGGTATAGCCGTAACTTGCTATCGCTTACTGAGCCAATTCTGTGTGCTAGCATGTATGATCAATCATCTATATACATCTCTGTGTGTGTATAGGCATGCATATGTGATTTATTACAACAGCTCCGCAAGGGAGATGTTACTATCATCCTGTTTTGCAGGTTAAAAAAGAAAAAAAAAAGTGCTCAGGCCCAGAAAGGTTTAGTAACTTACCCATAATCACACTGGAGTCTATCAATGGCAAAGCTCTCTTTCCACCAGACTATGCTGCCCCACGCGCGCCTTTTATCTTGATTTTGGATCATTGACCTTTGCCTCTGGGTGGAATGCTCTTCCTTTCTTCAGCTGTGCTATCTTGCTCCTAGAAAACTCATATTTGTGCGTTCAGGGGCATAGCTGTGGAAATTTGGAGACTCCCCAAGGGAACCTAAAGGTTCTCTAAAAAGTTGTTTCCCTGGGTGTTTATTTGACGTGATCCATCCCCTTCAGGCAGCAGATGTATGTGAAGCCTCAGTCGTGCTGGGCACTGATCTAGGTATGGGATGAGGTGAGGAAGGGAGCAGCTCTCTTGCCTACGGTCACTGTATGTATCAGGAAGACAGAGGGTTATACAAACAAAGTGTGGTTCAGGTCAGTTCTCCAAAAGTCTTTCCTGTGCTAAAAGCAGTGGCTAAAAATCACCTACCAGGATAAGTCATTCCCTGAAAACTACTGGTCACTTGGAACTAGTTGTTTTGCCTGAAGAGTCCAGGCTCCCGGCTGCCCCCTCCTGAGGGACTGTGTGCGCGCCGGTGTGTATATGGGGTGCAGGTGGCAGCCAGGTCTTGGTCCATCAGCAAGTCTTTCCCTCTCCACCACACCAGGTATCATCTTAGCGGCATGCGAAGCCAGTTTGGGGACACGCTCCCAGTCCTTATGAGTACTTGTCACATCTGTGAAAGCTTCTGAAACTCTCCCCTGTGGAACAGGTTGATATAAACTCCATTAAGTAACTATTAGAAGCAGTGTTTAACAAGTTCATAGGCACAAGGGGGTGTTGTCATGCCGTCCATTCTTCTATCCCCCCCAACCTGTACCCATGTGCACACACAGATGCACACATGTGCATGCACATAGCACATGCATCCATGCATGTGCACTAAGACTTCAGATTATATCTAGGAGACATTTCCAAATTGGTCATTCCTGTAAGTGTGACCCTTCAACAAGGGTCCCTATCTCATTATCAGTGTGACCCTATCTCATTATCTTCCCTCCATTTTGGTGATTTGATTATTTAGCGAGGTTGTCATGCCGTGAACTGATTTGGAATTAATTGCCCTGTTTCCATTAAGATGTGATATGTATTATTATAGGCAAAGCACAGAGTGCTCACAGGGCATATATCAAAGGGACACAGTACACATAATCAGCACTTATTAACAGCTTTCTGTATACCAGGCATGTTCAATCTCCATACATGCAATAACAATATCCTACAAATAAAATGTCTCTGTGAGAATTAAAGATATCTAGATAGCACTGAATTAGGCTGAGTATGGGATTTCTATGTCAGTACAGACTTTTAAAAAATAAAAAGAGAAGTGGTTGTCAAATGTCAGAGCCATGAACATCCCCTGCAGAGCTTGTTACCAGTGCAGAGTCTATGTCCTCCCCTCCCTGCCTCAGATTCTTATTCACAGACCTGGAGGGGGAGCCTAGAAACCTACATTCTTCCAAGTTTCTCCAGGCAATTCCAATAGAGGCAGCCTCAGATCACACCTTAGAAAACACTGAGTGATCACTCAGGAATCCTTCTATTTCAATGGCAAGGAGAACACCCAACAGGTTTATCTAGAGCCATGCTTGGCAATGTAGCGGCCAATCTCCATGTGTAGCTATTGAGCCCTTAACATGTATGTGGCTGGTCCAAATTGAGATGAGCTATAAATGTAAAATACATACTAGATTTCCAAACCTTACTACAAAAAAAAAAAACTATGTAAAATGTTTTAACCATAATATTTTTGTCAATTATAGATTGAAATGGTAATATCTAATCTAATAAGAGTAATATGCAAATTAACCATCACTCTGAGACACATAAGCCATGCCCACCAGCCAAGTCATGCTGCCAGCCAATCAGAGCAGCTATATGCAAATTAACCCTGCCAAGATGGCAGTCAGCAGCCCCTGGAGCTAGAGCAAACAGGAGGCTTCTGTTAGGCTGGCTGGGCCTCTGCTCAAGGTAACAATGTTTCAATTATAGAAGATAAATAAACCCCAGAAACCTGATTGCAACCAGCCTCCCTGGGATGTTGGGTCAATGGGAGCTGTGGGCAGCCTGAAAACAGCCCTCAGCCCCTCACCCAGGCTGGTCAGGTACCCCAGCAGGGACCTCCTCCCTGAAGTGGATGTGGCCAGCCTGCAAACAGCCATCAGCCCTTCACCCAGGCTGGCAAGGTACCCTAACAGGGACCCCCTCCTGAAGGGGACGTGGCCAGCCTGAAAATGGCCCTCGGCTCCTCACCCAGGCTGGCCAGACACCCTAGGGGGGGACACCCACCTTGAAGGGACTGTGGCCAGCCTGCAAATGGCCTTCAGTCCCTCATCCAGGCTGGCCAGGCACCCCACTGGGACCCTCACCCTGATCCAGGACACCCTTCAGGACAAACCAGCTGGCCCCCACCCATTCACCAGGCCTTTATCCTATATAATAAAAGGGTAATATGCAAATTGAGCCTAACAGCAGAATGACTGGGAATGACTGGTCACTATGACACATACTGACCACCAGGGGGCAGATGCTCAATGCAGGAGCTTCCCCCTGGTGATCAGTGCACTCCCACAGGGGGAGCTCTGCTCAGCCACAAGCCAGGCTGACAGCTGCCAGTACAGCGGTGGTGGTAGGAGTCTCTCCCGCCTCCTCAGCAGAGCTAAGGATGTCCAACTGCAGCTTAGGCCTGCTTCCCACTGGCAGGTGGGCATCCCCTGAGGGCCCCCAGGCTTCCAGAGGGATGTCTGGCTGCTAGCTTAGGCCCAATCCCCCAGGGAGCGGGCCTAAGCCAGAAGGTGAACATCTCCCCTGGGGTCCCAGATTGCTAGAAGGCACAAACCAGGCTGAGGGACCCCCACCCCCCTCCCCAAATGCACAAATTTTTGTGCACCGGGCCTCTAGTCTTTAATATAGCAGGTTAAATAAAAATATGAAAGTGAATTTCACCTGGTTTTACTTTCTTAATGCAGCTACTATAAAACTTAAAATGTCATTTGTGGCTTGCATTTATGTTTCTCTTTATATTTTTATTGAACAGTATCATTCTAGAGCCACATTTTCATTCATTTCGTTCAAATGAATATCGAAAGTGTTGGCATGCCTCAAGAACTAATCTCTTAGAGGTGAAGGATACTCAGAATTAAAATGTTTTGACAGATAATCTGGACATTGTTAGTGTTTCTTGACTTTATGTTTTAATTTTGCCTCCAAGTAACCTGCCTCCTTCTCACCTTGCTTATTAACCTCTCAGAATCTTTGATCCACTTACAAGAGGCGGGCGGATGCCATTACTCAGGGCTTCAGATGTACAACTCAATTTAGGGGTAGTTCTGACTCCTGTGCGCCATGAGCTCTGCTGTAGTGACCCCACACAGAATAGAGAGCTGATAAGGGTTGCAATCCTCCCAGTCTTAATAGCATTGATAACTGACACTTGTTTGGTTCTGACTAACCCTATCTCAGCTTCACTCAGCAATTTACAGTCAGTATGCACTATTACTCTCTCTATTCATGGATGGAGAAGCTGGCTCAGAGAGGAGATAAACTTTCTGAGATGACTTAGCAGACACATAGCAGAAGGAGGATTTGATTCTGAAAAGTCTGACCTTGTGGAATTCTTAGCTTCAGCTTGGCTTCCCTGCAGAGCTATTGGCAACCTGATGAAGAATACAAACACAGAACTGCCTTTGAGGTTCCCCATGTGAATTAAACCATAGTTAGGGTGCCATGCTGATTTCAAAGCATGATGGGAAATTCTTTATGATTTTGGTAGAACCGTAGTCAGGACACAAAAAGAGCGTGCCTTGGCCTTGACATTAGAGAGAGTGTGGCTCTGTGTCTTTTATTGTAGTGGAGGAACTGTGGAACCAAAAGCAGGACTGACTGTGTCTTCTTTTCACTAATGTTATTATTGATTTCAGAGAGGAAGGGAGAAGGAGAGATAGAAACATCAATGATGAGAGAAAATCATTGATTGGCTGTTTTCTGCACCCGCCGCCCCCCCCCACACACACACACACACATAACACTGGGGATCAAGCCTGTAACATGGGCATGTGCCAGCCTGGGAATGGAACCATGACCTCCTGGTTCACTGGTCAATGTTTGACCACTGAGCCATGCCCGCTGGGCTTGCTTGTCTTCCTGACTCCTGGACAGTGTTGCTGCTGTGCTGTGCTGAGTCCAGAACCAAGGTTCCTACCTAAAACCTGCTTTGTTGGGATTCCAAATAGGAAGAGCTTTTGAATTGCACTAGTGGACACAGAAGGGATGATGTCATCTGACTTTCCATAGGTGGTAGGATCTGGTTACCATAGATGCTACGTGCACAGTTCACATGTGTGACCAGCATCTATGTGCAACAACAGAGCCCATGGCTTCCCAATGGGAAGCTAAAGAAGCCAGATGTCTTCCTTCCTTCTTCTGAGGACAAAAATCAGGAGGATGAACACTGTCCTGAGTGACCCGTGCAGATGACTGTTGCAAATCCAAGCTAAGGAAGTGACCAGCAATAAAATTCAGAAATATGAGCCATGTTATTCATCTCAGACAATTTCTCCCGTTTCTACCGACATCTTTCTTGGAGGTTGAGCTGCATGTGGAGCTGTTTTCTTGGTTTTGAGATATGGGGCTGGTCTACTTCCTCCATCTTGTGTATCTTGTCTAAATCAGTGCCTAAGAGAAGGTCACAGCAATTACAGAGAAATGTTTTCTTAGTTGAATAGATTCACTAAGGCATAGTGAGTAACTGAGGTCTGAGACCATGTGCAAACCAGTAGGAACATGCCCTAGCCAAACCATCTCTCTCCAAATCACAGGCTGTCAGAACCACCGGGCCATGGTGTAGTAAATACCGCATTTGTACTGTGTGGTTAGCATGTGCCTTTCATGGATTAATTTTCCCCAGTTCCTTACGGGCTATATCTTAGATACAATTAGGAAGGCAATATAGCCCTTAATGGCATTGCCATGCAGACTCCTCCTAGGGAGGTTTCCTATTTCGAATGCCTACTCTGCAGTGCCTGTCTGTGTAGTGAGAACACAGCATTGTCTGCTTGCCTTCCTGCTTCGGCAGGCTGTCTAGGAGATCTGTGCCACATGGTGACATAGATCGCAGGGGAGAAGATATTTAATTCATCTTTCTGCTCCACTGGGATTCCTACCTGCTATCTCTGGGGCATGGGGAGGAGGATGCTAAAGTAAGAATAACCAGTCCCAGGAGCTTACAGATTCTTAATTCAAATATATGGAGTGAAGTTAATAAAGTGTTCTTACTTTATATCCCTATAAGAAAATCACCTGACTGTTAAAAGCCTGGTGTGGTGTACCTACATGACCCTATTGTGTTTTATGAGCTTCCAGCTTGTTTCAACTAAATTTGGAAGATGTTATTAACAAATAATATCTGTATTTCTCAGCAGAGCTCACCGAGAACTTTACAAACATGGGTTCATATTTCCCACTCAACTGGTGGCATGCTCATTTATTTAACCTGATGTTCAAATGCAGCAATTTAAACTACGTCTGCAACTCACAAATTAGCCAGATCTCAACTCCAAAAGCATCTGTATGTTGACAGCTGGAGCTACACATGATCATATTAGAAGGGGATCTTTCAGTTCCTTCCTCAGAGATTGGCTTGTGAAAACCTAAAGAAAACCCTTGTATCATAATCTGCAGACTGCTTTTAAATATGTCTGATTGCTTCCCATGCACTTTATCTGTGAATTAGGCAGGGCTCAGATAAAACGATACCATTTTATTGGTATCACTGGTATCGATGCCCAAGTCATTGAGCAAGGACATTGCAAAGGCAGATCTTGAACCTGTATCTTTTTGCCCCAAGACCTTTGTCCTTCCCAGGGCTCGGTGTGGGCCACCTCGTTTTAAGTTGTTGCTAAGATCAAGATTAGACAAGGGCTCATGATGGCAGCAAGCTGTTACCTTTCATTTCTTTGTTTGGTTTTTCTATAAAGGATTTGGTGAGCCTTGTGACAACATGGGCGATGATTTGTGAACTCTTGGGGGTGATGGGAAATTACACACTGTACTTACAAAATCCCCAGAAAGTTTTCTTCTGGGTGTCTTTAAGGGGTTTGAATGTTTCTGAGAGCAGCTGACCTAAAGTCTTTGGAAAGCTTTGCCACTAACAGAATCATAATGATGAGTACACTTCCCTCCTCTCCACTCTTCCTCTTGCTGCCTCCAGTCACTTGGGGGCAGTGGTGAAGTCCTGTTCCTTTGCACTCTGGCCAGTGCTGTGCTAGACTCTGCCCCAGACTCCATGGGGCTGACAGTATAGGAGGGGAGACAGGTGAATAACCAGGGAGAGAAGTAAATAAACAAAATTATTAGAGATCTGCTACTTGGCATGAAGGGGTGAGGAGAGAATGGGAACGTGTGGTTCAGAAAGAGGGGTCAGGAAAGGGAGCATCTCTCTAGGGAAGTAACATTTGACCTGAGACATAAAGAAGAAAAGGCAGAAATTCGGGTGGAGGATGAGCGAGTGCCCAAGCCCTAAGTATGGAAGGAATGTGCATGTGTCCAAGGAGTATTGAAGAGGCCAGTGTGCCTGGAACACAGGAAAAAGGGCTAGAGTGGTGCATGAGAGGATTGAGAAAGGGACAGGGATGACTCATGAAAGTTTGGATTGTATTTTAGAATCAGGGGAGGGTTTTAAGCAAAGAAGTGATATAACTGGTTTTATCTCAATTAGATAAGTGAATAGATAGGTGAACAGATAGATAGATGATAGATTTGATAGATACAGATATAATAGTAAATGGCTGGTGGTTTGGAGAAGCAGAAGTGGAGCCAAAGAGACAAGATTTAAGACTGTTGTTGATTTGGTTCTGGTGAAATATGTGATGCTAGGATGGTGACAGTGTGAATGGAATGGCATGGATACATTTAAGATTTAGTGTGTAATTTCTGAGGACTGGGCTGCAGGGAAACAGAGTGTCATGACCTGATGCACTGTGGTCCACCTTGGCCTAGGCCAGGTGGGGTGGGGTGACCATGTGCGCAGATCACTCATAACACGGCAGTCGAGACACATTTTCCCATCACTCCATTGGGGTCCCTGGGACTTGCCATTCTTCCTTCAGGCTGTGCTTAGCCAGCTTTGAGGGCGCAGGGTTGCCGACGTGCCTGGCATAGCTGTTGTGAGTGTAGGGCTGGAGTCCACATCCTCCCTAATAACCTTGTGTCTAAATTGTAGTGTCACACAAGGGCGTGTTCAGAAATTAGCATTTGAAAAGAAGCCTCCTTGCTTTCAGTTTGAGCTGACATGGTCCCTTTTCCTCTGTGGAAATGAAATTTATTAATCATAATAAAACCATCAGAATCTGAAGGTAGAGGTCACCCTGAGGAGAAAAGGCGCCTGCTCATTTACCAGCAGTAGTTCAGCACTGCTGTATTTTTCTTCTGCCCAGGCAGAGAACATTGCCAAATTGTTACCTTGGGCTTTCCACTGAACCTCTGCCCAGTGTTATAAACAAATAAGAATGTACAATTAAAGTACGTGGGAGAAAAACGTGGGAGCTACGTTTTCATGCAATGCATTCAGGCTGCCAACATGTCGTCTACCAAAAAAAGGAAATCTTTGCCACAGTAAAATCCTTCCCCAAATTAAAAGAAAAAACAGTAATTCCTCTGAACTTGCATCTTCATACCCATTTTGAAGGAACATCATGCTGGGGCATTACATAGTACATTTCCAAGGGTTTTCAGTTTGCTTTTGTCATTTATGTCTTGTTCATACCAGCAACATTGCTGAGTGAAAGTGCATTAAAAATAATTCTTTGATCACTTTTTTTTAACCCTTTGGACTAATGACAAACTTTACTTTCTCATGAAATAAAAATTAATGACAAAGTTGTACCTCATGTTCCTTTACACCTATGAATATTTACTTCTGATTACATGGGTCGAGGCCCTGCTTTCATGGGTGACCTCACCGAATGAGTGACTTCTTAAAAAAAATGTCATCATTCTTCTTGTTTTAACATGCCCTCTGTTTGGACTTCCATCTGTTTTTCCTCCCAGAGAGAAGGGGGTCTTGGAAGGACTTTTGTGATGAGCCAGAGGGCTGGCAGGTGTCTCAGGGAATGAAGTGCAAAGGGGAGGGTGGACTGTCTGCTTCACTGAGAAACATCCATTCTCATAACCGCCTATGAGGATCAGGAGAACACAGTGTGTTAAAGCAGAAAGCCTCATCTGGATTTTTGGAGCTCGGTACCCCTTGAACAGGCAAGGAGGGCTTGGGAAGAAGACACATCCAATGTGAACTGGTCACATCATTTTTTTTTCCCACCTGGAGTCTAAACTAGAGCCCATGAGTTAGAAGGATCTTCACCCAACTTCTTGTGAACTTTCAGGGTTCCGTGGTTTAAGCAATCATGCTAGGCCCATCCAGTACATTCTTTTTTTGTTTTTCTTAATCTGTATTGTTGAAAGGATTACATATGTCCCCTTTTCCCTCTTCCCCCCATTGACCCTTTCTAATCAGTGCGCCCCTGCCCCTCCCTCCATCCCAGGCCTGCACCACCCTATTACCTGTGTCTGTGGGTTATGCATATATGCATTCAGGTTCTTTGGTTAATCTCTTCCCACTCACCCATCTCCCGCACCTTCCCTCTGAGATTCCACAGTCTGTTCCTTGCTTCTGTGTCTCTGGATCTGTTTTGTTCATGAGTTAATTTTGTTCGTTAGATTCCACATATGAATGAGATCATGTGATAGTTGTCTTTCTCTGAATGGCTTATATGCTCCATCTAATACTTTTTTTTTTTTTTTTAACATATTGATGTCAGAGAGGAAGGGAGGGGGAGAGACAGAAATATCAGTGATGAGAGAGAATCATTGATAGGTTGCCTCCTGCATGCCGCTTAGTGGGGATTGAGCCAGCAACTGGAGCATGTGCCCTGACTGGGAATTGAGCCATGACCTCCTGGTTCATAGGTCAACACTCAACCACTGAGGCACGCTAGCCAGGACCATCCAGTACATTCTTATTCACCAATTATGAACAAGAAGATTGGAAGCAAAATGGTGAAAAGATATGGAAGGAGAAGAATAAAGCATATGCAAATTAGACTCCAAGAGATGGGAGGTGGCTTAAGATTGACAGTAGTTGATTGAACAGACAAACAGTTTCTTCAGGCCTTGTTCCTTCATTCTTTAAAGGAAAGTTCAAGAGCCAAAAGCCCTGGTTAGTCCACATGTATTCCATTTAGTGACTGGTACCCTGGAACCCCACCTGCTAACCGTGCTCAGGTGTTCTCTTCTTCAGAGAATTACCTTCCGCCCAAGAAAGTTACTTCAACTCAGTTCTTCTCCACCCGCCAGAGAAACCTGCAGCTAATGCTCAACTTAGATGAGTGTTAAAAAAACCAACCCCTTTGCCTCCAGCTGAGATTAATTCTGGGGTACAACTCACAGGATCAGGTCAAAGTTAGTCTCTAGCTTATTTCTCCTTTTCCCCTTGCTATTGAACTGCCTGCCTCTCTCCTTCTCCTTCTTTATATGCACAAGAATCTCCATTTCAGGCTCTTCTGGGGGAACCTAACTTAAGATTGCACCTCAGCTTTGATCATTACTGAAGAAACAATGTTCAAACTACCTGCAAGGAGGTATCCAACAGGCCATTTAAGTAAGGGTACATGCCACCATGGAACGATCCTTCCAGTGGCTCTGAGAAATTTAACGGTCAGCTCTGACTGTCCAGCTCTGTGATCTTGAGCAAGTGGCTTCACCTCTCTGAACCCTAATTTCTGATCTGTGGCATCATTCAGTCCCGGACACTTACTAGACACTGAATGCATCAGGCTTCCTTCCCTTCTTCATTTTTATTCTGAAGCCTGTGCTGAAAGTCATGGCAGAGGAGGAAGATGGGAAAGAGAGACAGGAAACTCAAAGATAAGGAACTGTCATCAAGAAATACTGTTTGAAATGTGTCCCTTCCCAGAACCTGGCCATAGATTGATGAGTTAGAGGTTCTGGGGTGATAGGATTGAAATCAAATCAACTATAATTCTAGAGTGGGGTGTGTGGCACCCCACAAAAGCATTCAAGGATGCTTCTATTTGAGTGTGTTTGCTCTTTACAAAGATGTTGGACCCTAACAGCAAAGACTGGGTCACTTCACCCATTTTGATTCAACCTTTCTCCTTTGATTGGTGAGAGCTAAGTTAGGAGAAAAGGACCATCTCTCTGGAGTGTTAACATGTCCTCTGCGGGTACTGGGTTTAACTGGGCTTCTTAAAACCATTCTTTCACGTTGTTTTGTGTTTGCTTGTTTATTTGTTTACCTACCTCAGTCTCCAAGGTAGCTGCATGAGCAGTTAGAAATGGTCCAATAAGAGACCAGCCGTGTTAAATGGACAAAAGAATGTGCTATGCACAGATGGACTTTTTAAATGTTATGTGGCAGATAGGGATATGTTTCTTAGGTATGAAGATGAATAGGGCCCCTCCACACTGTCTGGGTATTTTGCATTTTATGGTTGCTATTATTACTTTGTAACTGCATATTATGGATTAATCTTCACCTCTATTTCCCTTTCAGTTACGGACGAGTTTATGCTGCCGACCCCTACCACCACACACTTGCTCCAGCCCCCACCTACGGCGTTGGTGCCATGGTGAGTACCAATTCCTCCTCTTCCTCAGTTCTTCCCGCTCCCTTCCCTTCCCCAGCTGGGACCTTTGTACGGGTTGACGGTTGATGTCCTCTGACTTTCCCCTTAATTGAATTTGTCTCTTGTGCTAATCTAACAGCAGCTAAAATGCCACATTAATCCTCCCAGTAAACTTGATAAATGTCTTAATTTCTTGGCAATGTAGTGCATGTAAGTTATTATATTTCTAATTTTGCAAGTCTCACCTAGCAGAGCACTTACCTTAATGGAATAATTAGTCATTTTGATAATTAAATCCATCACTAACAGAATGCAGTGTCAATGCAGAACTTTTTTTTTCTTTTTTTTTTCCCTCCCTTGCTGCTCATTCACATAGCCCCAAGGTTCCAGCCCCAGCACAGACTTCAGAGGAGCTAAGCTGCACACTTCCAGGCCTCTGCTGTCAGGCAGCTGAGAATCTGACTGCCTCTCCTCCCCTATTACAATTCATGTTTAAAGTTATAGTCGCCCAGGAAAGAAAATAGAGAGGGGCACACTTTGTGTGTGTGCCTAGTACATAAGGAATTAGAAAGAATCAGCTGGGTTTTGGGGTTGTCTTTTGTTTTTTGGGGGGTTGGGTTTTTGTTTGGGGGGTGGGGGGAGGGCAAACAGGGGAGGTGAGGGTGGGTGAATTTGCCTGTACTTGTTCAAACTTCTATGCACTAAAACTCTTGAGTACAGTAAAACGTGCCCATCACGTGAGAGCGTATGCAATCATTACAAAGCTTTTGGCATGCAGCTTTCTGCTTGGGATCAAGAATCTCAGTCCTTTATCCTAAAACTCAATCCCCACAGGCGTTCATTTGAATCGCCAAGACCTTTAGCAAAAGGAAATAAATTAAGTGCCACCTCGTAGCCATCTAAAGCCATGGCCAGACAATTCGCTGGAGCGTGGTGGTAGAAATTCAGCCATGATCTGGGGACCACGTTCTTTTGCACATGCTCAGTTGCAACAAGCAATCCATCCGTATGACTCCCCTCTTAAGTGCAAATTCCATACAGCTCACTGAGCCACATCAAGTAAGGAGTTGATTTAAATTTCCATCCTGATTTTGCATTCAACCACTCTGGTTCAACACCTAGTCCACTTGAGTTGTGTGTTGGAAAAGAGAGTTGAATTACTATGTTCAATCAGCCATCTGCATTCAACCTCTAGAGTGTAGGTTGAGCTTTTCTCGATGGATCATAGTGTTAATGAATCAAATGAGCAAACAGAATGAGACACTGCACATTCTTCTGTGGTCCAGTGTATATCCGAGTCCTTTCAACTACCAGGACTGGCCGACAGAATTGGGTTTCAGAGGGGCTCTCTGTTCGAGGAGCTCTTGCGGGGGTTAGGATTGACCCTATCTTCAGTTCTCCAAGAATGACCTGGGGCTGGGAGGGGTGCCTCCATTTTGGTTGAGTTTGAGTGTCTATTTTTCACATTAGTAGTCTTTTTTTTTGATGATCCACGTGTTGCAAAAGGAAAATGTAAAAAACACACCCCTCAAATTGCTTTGTTTCAGAATGCTTTTGCACCCTTGACTGATGCCAAGACTAGGAGCCATGCTGATGATGTGGGTCTCGTTCTTTCTTCATTGCAGGCTAGTATATACCGAGGGGGATACAACCGTTTTGCTCCATACTAAATGACAAAACCATAAAAACCTTCCAATGTGGGGAGAAAGGAAGCTTTCCGAGGCCTGGGTATTGCAATACATGCAGTAGTGCATCATTTTAGCAACTCTAAAAACTAAAAAGAGGAAAAAAAATTACATTTTTTATCTTATACCTCAGATATTTTGTTCTGTGTATTTTACTATTGTGGGTCTTTAATTTCTGAAGGTTCCGTAATTTGGTTGCTGGCTGTAGGAGTTTTGTTTTTTTTTGTGTTTTTTTGTTTTGTTTTGTTTTGTTTTGTTTTTGTTTTTTTTGTGGTTGACCTAGAGAGATGCTAGCTATGAATAAAAACTGGTTTAGGGCCATATCCAGAGTGCTTTATCATGTAAATGAATTATATATGCTGAATAGTAAGCTACTGGGGTTATCAGCTGTTGGGGAAGAGTGTAAGTGACTACAGTAGTCATTTTTTTCTGCATCTGCATTATTTTATTTTATGAAAGGGGAAAAGTGGGAGGGACTTAGGAGATTGGGACTGGGGTTCGACTGAAAGAAAAAAAAATAGTAACTGATGAATCTAAACGACCCACTGCACCAACAATCATATAGCAACGGTTCTAAGTTACTCATTGTCCGTTCAGGCCAAAGGTTATGCTGCTAAGGGGATGCTTCCAGCAGCCCTTGTGCATCCAAGTTGAATGAAGCTGTGCAAACCCACCCTTTAACCTTTCCCCCCTGGGGCAGTATTCAGCTTCTTAACCAGCCGCTAGTTATTTAGGCAAAAACTGCTAGTTAGGCCATCAACAAGCATTCTTTTTATATTTCTTCCAGTATAATAAATTATTGATATCATTGCTGACTTTTATATTATGGGAGGGAAAAAAATAACATTAATAAAAAGGTGATAAAAAGCACTGTTTCTATTTTTTTCTTTTTTTCCAAAAAAAGAAAGTAATAAAAACTTAAATTCTTTGTACCAGTTAAAAAAAATGTATAAAATTTACATCTGTGCAGTGGAGTTGCTAAGTTCTAGAAACAGTCTATGAAGCTTTAGTTTTAGCCTAGTTGAACAACTGTTAGAGACAGACGTATAATTTTTATGGAATTACATGATAATCATATTCGGATTTCTAGAAGCATTTTACAAGTATTGCAATCATTGAGTAGAGATAATCATGGTATTTTCGTCAGCTTGGTACTTTTTGAAACATGACTGTGTTATGTGAGCAAGCTGCAATTTTTCAGTGTGAGAGCCTGCCCGCCTCTACTGCCCCCCCCCCCCCCCCCCCATTCTTCCTGGTCCCCAGTGATGATCTCAAACCGGTAACTTTAGTTCTGTCTCCAAGGCCCAGGACCCTTGTCAGAAGGAAGCAAAAATATAGGTGTACCCTCCTCCTCCCCGAAGAACAAAGTGTCCCCCCCACCTCAGAAGCAGGGCCAGAGCGACACACACGGCCGAAAAATTGCAGTTTGTCCGGATCACTTCTGTTCGAACGCCTTCCATGTTGTCCTGTTTACAAGTTAACCTGAGTTGGGGTATCTGTCACGGGTCTTCCTGTTTTTGTATTTAAATGAAACCAACAGCAGCAAGCTGTCCCCAGTAGTTTTGCTGTCCTAGTTAAGTCTTCGTGTGTACAGTGCCGGCCATATGGCAAGCACTTAGTAAGTTATCAACTCACCGCTGTGAACCTGCCAATCCGCTGTAACAACTCTGCTTTCAAACAAAACCAAACAAAACTTAAAAAAAAAAAAAAAGTGTTTGTGATCCAGCATTCTTGTCATCCTATGTGCATGCAGTAAGATCGGTTGGATATTAAACCATCAATAAAGTTTCACAAGATTTGAAAACCAAGTTTCTGTAGCTTCGATATCTAAGGCAGAGGACGGTTGTCTCAAAACCAGAGAGGAAGGGGGGAAACTGCTTAGCAGCCCAAAGCTTTTCAGATGTTCTTCTCAGCAGGCTTCTCTGGGTGGGGGAGGGGAGGGGCGGAGGGGTGTTTCGTAGCATCACTAAGGCATTCCCATCCCCCCACCTGGGAAGCAATGTGATGACAGTTGATGTTTTGAAAGGCAACGATTTCTTAAAATACTATGGCATCCTACCCCGGAGGGGAGAGAAAGAGAAAGGACAGGGGGGCTAGGGAGAATAGGTTTCTCCCAATTGCCTCAAATTTCACACTCCAGAATTTGCATTGTATTTGGAATCACAAACATAGAATTCTTACTGTGTTGGTTAAAGTAAAATTAATTTGCAGTTTTGATTTTCATCGATGAGCTGTACTTTTCCCCCATGACTGTATGTAGTTTTAATAAAATCATTTAGAGCAAGTGGGTGCCAACTGAGGTTGCAGATCTCCTGTCGAGGCACTCCTCCAAGATGCCGACGAGTCATTTTAAAATGTGTGTCAGAGATGTAAACAGATGTTTTGGATTTTTTAAAACAGTATTTATTTGGAATGTTTTCATTTATCTAAATAACTATTGCTATTATGAATTATGAAAAAAAAAGATTAATATCATGTGTGGCCTATAGTGACTTCTTAACACACACATCACGCAATCTGCAAACCCAGAAAATGTGTATATCTGTCTTTAGAAATTAGTGTTTATATCACTTACAGTGGTTTGTGAATAAAGAAAACTGGTTTGTAATATCAAAAAAAAATAAAAGCTTAGTCTGAAAAGGTACCTGTGAGTTGGTGTTCTTAGTTCTTTGGCTTCTGCGTGTTTCTTTCAAGGGTGTGTCCAGCAGGGGGCGTGGTGTGGGCTGCCGGGGGTAGCAGGAGGCTGCCATAGCCACTGGCGGCGCCCCCTGCAGGTGCACTGGGTGTGTGGCACACAGGGCAGTTCCCCAGCATGGAAATGTCAGACTTTGGATGAAAACCAAACAACAAAAACAAATTGTGAATTTCAGTGAGACATCTGTCCTAGTGATTAACACAACTCTAGGGTGGGGGGAGGCTTATATGATGAGGCAGAGGAAACTAGTAAGAAGTGCTAGGTTTGCGTTTATGGAGTGCTTACTGTGGGCCACGAATCCAGCTGAGGCTCTTGTGTTCCTTATTTCATTTAATGACTTCATACTTGTATCAGGGTGATCTACCCCATTTAGTTATCTTAATAATATCTTACTTCTGTCTCGTTCAATTATCTTAATACCGCTCTCAAGTTTTCAACAGGTGGAATCTGGAAGCAGAGGTTGGGAGTTTGAATCATGATTCTGTCACTTGCCAGCTGTAGCCCAGGCAAGTTAAGCCAGAGTTCTGTGCCTCAGTTTCCTCATCCATAAACCCAGATGATAGCAATACGTGCCTCTTAATATTGTCACGTAGAATAAATAAAACAATCTATGTGATGGGCTCACTGCTGTAGTTCACCGTCTATAAGCTGTGCTTATTTACAGGGGGGAAACGGAGGCACAGAGAGCTTAACTCAACTGAGATCACACACCCAGCAAGTGGCAAGGCCCGGATCCCATGGCGTGCTTCGTCCATGGGGCCTCTTTTCTCCTGGCCCATGAGCATTCAACTCTAGAGATGATAGGACTTAGCCTGGGTGCCCCGCACAGTTTCACAAGGCAGGTTGTCTTACTAGCAACGATCACACCACGTCAAGTATACGGAATGGTCCCTTCTCTGTGAACTTGTAATATGGAGAACTGGGAGGGCCATAGTCACCTCCCATCGCCCTGTGTCAATGGGTCCTTGAAGGCAGTATTACCCTCCTTTTATAAACGAAGACAATGAGAATGAATAAGTCATGATTTGCCTGAAGTCATGTCTAGCGAGTGTGGGAAGCAAGGCCCCACGAGGATCTGTCTGAGCCTGGAGTGTATGCCTTCTTCCAAAAATCTATTTATGAAGAGGGGGATGGTGCGGGGGGCGGGAGGGGATCATGTTAAACCTGGGATTCTAGGATTCTCCTTACAAAATATGTGAGGCTGTATCAATTAAAGTGAAGACGTCGCGAGCTTTCTCCTGGCATATGGCAAGGAGGAAGATAATTATCTCCTAAAATGCTGGCTTTCTAATTGAGTCCCTTCCCTCTCCAAATCTGAGGACGTAAGTATAGATGTGAAAAGCAGTCAGTTACAGAATCTCCAAAAACCAGGCTCTTCTCTGAAACCAAGGTAAGCCTACCCATTTCATGTGACGTGCAAAGTAAACAAAAACGATGGCAGAACTGAAAGGGATTCTTCAGACTCCGCCAGCGGATGCAAATGTGCGTCCCCTGTGATGCGGGCAGAGGTGAACAAGGAAACCAGAGAAAACCCGTGTGTGGTGCACATGACTGTGTATAAATTGAGGCTGTTATTTGTGTTTGCGTGGACAATGCCCCGGAGGTAGAGCTTCATTCCACCTGCAATTTTTTTCTTAAAACAATATTTTAATGAAACAGTAAGACCTTCTCCGTATTAGAAATAAAATGAAACAGTGCAGGTGCAGTGCTGTCGCTCAGACCACCGTCTCAGTCCCATCCCATTTTCCTACTCACCACCCTGAGGACCTCAATAATATGTGGTGACATTTGAAGGCTGTTTCTACTTCCTGGAAAGCAGGAAGCTCTGTGAGCACTCCGTTCTCCCAGGCAACCAAACATGCACGCACATGCATGTATGAATGCACTCACGTCCACGTGCATGCTGCACACGTGCACAAATAGAAAACGTCCTTTACTGCTGTGGCAGTGCCCCCCTGAGGTGCCATCCCACTGACCTCCTCTCTTAGAAACACCTGAGGAGCTTGTTTGAAAGCAGATTCCTGGGTCCCGTCTGCTTTGGGCACTCCCAAGGTTGAGGACCACCACCGGGTGAGAGGGACCCCCTTCTCAAATTTCCTGAGGGTGCTCTTGTTAGGTTCCCCCTGCAGATCCGACCCTCACAACACCAGGAGGACCCATCCATGTGCGTGTGCAGGTAGGTGCGCATGCCCACACATACATAAGCATCTACCTGCCTGCACCTATTTAAGATGCACATTCTCAACCTTGCTCATGACAACCTGGTTATTTTTTCACAAATAAAGTTCAGAATCAGTGCTGGAAATAATATTCTCAGAAGAGATAGAATAGTCATATTCCTGGGAAAACACAGAAAGCCTGGTGTATGTGTGTGTGTGTTTGTGTTTAAACTCGCTATTGGACAATACATATGCACATGCACACACAAATATATATGATATCTTTGGGAGATTTGTATGTAAATTCAGCAGGTGCAGTCTTTTCTGAAGGAGAGGACAATCTCATGTGCCATTGCTGAGGCTTCAATCTGATGTTCATCTCACAGCCAAAGCAGAGCCCTTCAGTTCGTGGGTGAAACTGGGGTTTCTCATTGCTCCCATATGACGTCCTGAGGGATCTAGATTTGGGGTGAACAGGAGCACTTGGCCGCCTGGCTCTTTGGGAAAATCTCCTGGGAGACCCCAGTCTTACCTCACAGGCTGAGTACTCTTCGCCCAACTGGAAAATTGGAGAGGGACCACGAAACAGGGGGGGGAGTCTCTGTGGCCTCGCGAATCAGGCTGCTTTGATCACAGATATTTGGGGTCAGAAGGGAGTGAACCCACAATCTCAAAGTGGGGAATGATGTCTGGGCTGCAAGGCAGGATTAGGAAGGAAACACCAAGGACTCTTTTAACACTAATGGAGTCACTTCCTAAAGAGAACAGGGCCGTAGCTTGTATTGAGAAAGAAACAAGTAATAAGAAGACGGACTGACATGGTGTCACTGCAGGCCCTTTGCAGAACACATATTTCATCTCTCCGCTGTGTCCACACACCTGTCTATGTTCGGCACCTGTGTGAGAGTCACCTTGAAAATCGTAGCCTCTGTGCTTCTCCCATCTCGTCTCTAAAACGTGGATGGGAACAGCACCTCCCTCCAGGGTTCTCGTGGGAATAAGATGTGTTCGAAGATGCGCAGCACTTAGCCTGACAGCATTTTTTTTCTTTTAAATCATTTCTGTACTCATCTGCATAACTTAGATGAATCCCTATACATTTTAGAGATTCAAATAATATGTGTATGTCTTTCCTCTGATATATAACATGATTGCATAGACGGAACTATACAGTTGTGTACATCTAAAATAAATCTCTTTATACACACACGGATACTAAATGCTTTGTAATGTATAATATTTTTATTTGTATGCATTAGCATAACTACACTGTATGAGTGGACTGTAAACATAGATGCTAATTCTTCTAAAGCACTTAGATCCTGACAGAGTAAGCCATCAGCAAATGAAACTTATTACTGTTATTATCCCATTTAATCCTCCCAAACTGGCAAGCGAGGTACTATCATTACCCTAGTCTGCCCACAAGGAAGCAGAGCCTCCAGCAACCCTGGCAGCATGCCCAGGGTACAGGGATCCAGGTGGGAGAGCAGAGCTGTGGGCCTGGGCTGCCTGGTGGCGAAGTTCTTGCTGCTACAATACTTCACACGCACCTGGGCACTCACTCCTCGTGGCAGCCCAGGGAAAGACTTTACCCCACGTCGAAGAGCTTACAAGGGTTGGGAGTAACAGCCAACCCCAGTGTCCCCAGCTTCCCTGCACACTGGCCTGGCTTTTAGCCGGTGGGGTAGCAGGAGGCCCCAGGGTCCAGGTCTGAGAATGCGACCGCCCTGGCATGGTCATCCCTCAAGACTCGCAGCAGGGGCCCGTGGCTTTGACACTCGGGCTCCCTGAGTGCCACAGGCAGATGCTGCATTACCTGAAGGAGGCAAAAAGGCAGCAAGAGGAGAGAATTCCCCAGGCTCAAGACAAGAGTAAAGTATAAGGGCTTCGTGGCAGACACTAGAAGAGCAGAGACCCGAGAAGTAGGGTAATGGTGGTGCTGTGGGCAGGTGACGGTTGGTAGGGTGCAGAATGCAAATTGGCAGTTCATCAGCATGGAGGTCCTAGCAAACCTTACAAGGAAAGTTAACAACAGCAACAAAATAATAAATCCAAACAAAACAACCCCCCTTCCCCAGAAAACCCTGCCTAAAAGCAGGTGGCAAGGACTGCAAAGAAAACCCTCATGCTCACACCCAGAAAGTCAGACTCTCTGCAGCCACGCCAGGCAGTTGTCTAGAACTGAAAACAGGTCAGAGTCACTGCCTGCAGTGCGCCCTTTATCTCCCCCAAACACTCCCAGGCGGGAGCCACTGAAATCCATTACTAAGCAGATTTCAGCGCCATGCAAACTGCTGCTCAGCTGGAAGGGCTGTCAGCATCCCTGGGCGCAGGCTGCTGCTTTCTCCTTTGTTATGTCCCTAAACTGCGGACTCGTAATGTATTGTTCTTTTAACTGTTTCCTTTTTTTCCAAAGTCTGTTTTGCCCTTCTCACCCTAAAGAACCTGTGTATGTGCACACGTGTGTGTGTGTGTGTGCATGTGTGTGTGTGTGTGAGAGAGAGAGAGAGAGAGAGATGGAGGACATGCTTTGTGAGAAAAGGAGGTAAGAAGAGGGAAAATAACCCATAAAACTTTCAGTGTCTGTTGCAACATTCTGATGTTGAAATTCAAAATCATTACATCTTGCACAGTAGAAGGAAAACATGAACTCCTCCTCTCTCTTTGTCTCACTTTTCCGTCACCCAAAAACAGCAGAACAACTCAGCCTGGCTGATATTGTTATTTCCATTAAGCCATCAAAGACGTAGATAAGCAGTAGCTAGAATGGAGAAATAGACAGCAAAATTCAGTGGTTAGAGGTCTTTTCCCCTCTCCCCTTTTTTTTTCCTCCATTGATTTCAGAGACAAAGGGAGAGGGAGAGAGAGAGAAACATCAATGATGAGAGAGAATCATTGATTGGGTGTCTCCTGCACGCCCCCTACTGGAGGAAGGGGATGGAGCCCACAACCCGGGCACATGCTCTTAACTGGAATTGAACCTGGGACCCTTTAATCCACAGGCTATCCACTGAGTCAAACCAACTGGGGCCTTTCCTCCTTTTTAAAAAAGTTTCTTGATGAACCTGAGTTTTAATCCTGCCTCTGCTATCTTCTATTGTCTTCCCAGCTGTGCAACCTTAGGCAACTTAATTAGCCTCTCTGGGCTTGGTTTTCAAGTGGGTGAAATGTTTCATGGGGTCTTGTTGAGAATTCAATGAGATTGTATAGCACCGAGGGGATTGGTTCCAGAAAAGTCACTCACCTTCCACTTGGGGACAGAAATGAAGCCCCATGTTAAAAAGTTACACATTAAGTATTTTGAGGTTGGACTTGGAAAACTAGGGAGGATGCTGTACTATCGGAACTGAACATCTTCATGGGTCTTTGGCGTCTGTGAGGGCTCCAGTGAATTCCCTAGGTACTACCTGGGGGGCTCCACTCTGGTTTTGCAAGTCTGCACAGCATATCCCCAAATGCATAGCACACTAACTGTCCCCCCAAATGCATAGCACACTGACAGTATCCCCCCAAATGCATAGCACACTAACTGTCCCCCCAATGCATAGCACACTGACAGTGTCCCCCAAATGCATAGCACACTGACAGTATCCCCCAAATGCATAGCACACTAACTGTCCCCCAAATGCATAGCACACTGACAGTATCCCCCCAAATGCATAGCACACTAACTGTCCCCCCAAATGCATAGCACACTAACTTTCCCCCCAATGCATAGCACACTGACAGTGTCCCCCCAAATGCATAGCACATTAACTGTCCCCCAATGCATAGCACACTGACGGTATACCCCCAAATGCCTAGCAGCACTAACTGTGTACCCCCAAATACATAGCAATATTGTGTGCCTCCAAATGCATAGCAACCCTGAGGACATGAGGACCGTCCTGCATGGGAATCAGTGCCACCACTGGGTTCTGGCCAAGGCATTTGCCTGCACGAAGCCCACTTCTCCAGCAGGCACACAGAGGGAAATGTTTCACCACCTCAAAGGGCGGTTGTGAGAAGTAGTGAGAAAACACACATAAACTGCTCTGAACCTAAACGACGTTCTCTTCTTGCCCCTCTTCTCTCCTGCCCCTTCATTAGCCTCACATGCTGGACATTTCTGTCACTTCCTGCTTTAGAGGATTTAAAATATAACAAAATGCCACAAAAAAACCCACAAAACTTTTATAAGTCCCCAAGACCCACTCTTTGCCCCACAAACACGGAGCGGTAGACCATAGGGACCCCTCATGTCACAGAAGGAAGACAATAGTCCCTATTAAGCTGGACTCAGAGGACTTACGTGAATATTTGATAAGTTCCAAATGCCATCGTGCTCTGAGTTCCCTGCCACCAACTTGGTTTCTCTCTTGGCAGAACACTGCCTCCCACCATGTCCATGTGGATCTGTGCTAAGACTGCAGAAGGGAGGAGTGATTCCTGAAGGCAGCTCGCAGCAGCGACCTCACGCTTGAGGCAAGAGGTCACACCTCATCCCTAGACTCCAGCTGGCAACAACCACTTTCCTTGGTACCCGAGGCCCGACCTCTGAGCTCCTGGATGCCAGCACCACGTAGGAGGCTAATGTTCTTATCTCTCCCACATCGTGTACCAGGATGCTGTGACAGGGCCAAGGCATGGCTGGAACTCACCTTCTGGTGTCTTCAGGGGCTAAATCTGTTCTCTCCAACTCTATTGGTCTGTACAGGTTTTTACAACATAGGAGTTAACACCCAATGTTTGAGAATAGAGATTTTACAGAACTCCCTTGCAAAGCTGGAAGGTGTGGCAGCACTGAGCCCACATCCCCTCCTGATTAACAGACAGAGGAAGCTGAGGAATAACTGCCTCCTTAAGACAGAGCAGTGCAGAGTCCCTCGGTTCTCCTAAATCCCACTCCCTGATGCCAGCTGGCTGACAAGTCACCTAGGAGTTGAGGTGAGAGACCTGTGGTCTGGGGGAAGTTTACTGGACAAAGATAGTCTAATCCCATTGGCTGGGAGAGGAAAGGGCCAAAGAAAGTGATATTGTAGATGTGTAATCACTGAAAGACACCTGACCTAGAAAGTGTAGAGGAGAGGGAGACGAGGGGGCCGGGCGGGGGGAGGGGGTGGGGAAGGAAGGAAGGAGGGAGAGAAAGAAGGAAAAGAAAGATTGGAAAATTCTCTTTCCACTTCGATTATCTAATATTACAGATTTGAATGCATGGCAACTTCATGTGTTACTGCTTCCCTAGTAACCTTTATATGGATTTATCACATTTAAAATTTTATCCAGGCTCTTATTTCTTTCTTAGCCTTGCCTTCTCTGGTGTGTTTCCTCCTGCTTTAAACTGGCACTGTGCAATAAAAAAGGAATTTTAAATGGTCTAGCAACCTTGTCAAAAAAGTAAACAGGAATCGATAAAATTCATTTAAAGGTGGTATATATCAATTAATATGTTATATTAATAATTTTAATATTATATTTTATTTACCTGAGATAACTATCATTCCAATGCATTGTCTATATAAAACTATATTGAAGAGCCCTAACCAGTTTGGCTCAGTGGCTAGAGCATCAGCTTGCGGACTGAAGGGTCCCCGGTTCGATTCCAGTCAAGGGCATGTGGCTTGGCTGCAGCTGATGGATGTTTCTCTCTCATTGATGTTTCTAGCTCTCTATCCCTCTCCCTTCCTCTCTGTAAACAACCAATAAACCAATTAAAAAAAAACAAAACAAAACAATAAAAACTATCTTCCTGCTGAAGCTGTGGGTTAGTTTTTTGTTTTGTCTTAAAATATATATATATATATATATATATATATATATATATACACACACACACACACACATATTGAAGAAATGTTTTGCATTCTCTTCAGCATGCTCAATTTTTGGTATCTGTTGCAACGTCTACACTCACATTCGCATGTCAAAGATTCAGTAGCCACGTGTGGCCTGTGTGCCCCACACTGGACAGCAGCACAGCCTCAGATCATCGACAAACCCTCCAGGCCACTTCATCTACAAGCCTCATGCCAAGCTAAGCTAAGCTCCGGGAGTGAGATCCTGGTAAGGCGGGTTGATCCCTTGGGCGATGCTGAAATGTCCCCAAATTTGTCAGAGAGATCAGAGAGCCGAGTCCGGGAGGTGCACTGCCAGCCCCAGCAAGGCAAGCACAGGCTTACCTCACCGACAGCTACCCTCTAGGGAGGCTGCCACTGATTTATTTTACTTCTACTTGTTGCCACCGATGCTCAGATTCTTGAGAAATAACCTGGTACATAATAGCAGCTTGTTTTGGGGAATTGTACCACCAAGTCAGCAAATCCCAAGTCACAGAGGAGACAGACTATGGACAGGGAGAGGGTGTCAGAGGGTGACTAAGGAGGAGTGGCTCAGCAAAGCCTCTCACTCTTCATGCCCCAGCCACAGCCCCACCCCACCCCAAGGGGTAGGAGACCCTCTCTTTGTTGGTTCTTCTTTTACTCATCAACAATGCCCCAGTCTGCCCAGACACAGTGCTAAGCCCTGGGGACATCAAAATAGGCTTCAAAGTATGGTCACAGTGACACATGGCCAATTTGCCTGACATACCATCATGTATACACCCTACCTTTGAGCCTTACTTTCCATTGCTGTGAAATAAGTGGTCGTATATTTTTCAGCTCAGAGTAGACCTTTATTACCTCATGGTTCCCATGAGGCAGAGGTCTGGGCAAGAGTGGGGTGAGACCTCTGCTTAGGATCTCCTGGCTGAAATCGAGGTGCCAGCCAAGGCTTTGATTGTCATATGAGGCTTGAGAACACCTTCTGAGCTCACCAAGGTTGGGAACAGAATTCAGGTCCTGGCTAAGGAAGGGCTGAGGCCCCCACTTCTTCACTAGCTGTTGGTTAGTGATGACACTCACCTCCTGTAAGCCACCTACACTCTCCCCCCATGTGTCCCTCATAGGAAGGTGATGAGGTGGGTGTTAGTCTTCTTCCAGGTGGGCAGAGGTGTGACTCTTGAATGTTTTCACTTTCTTTTAAAGCAGCGATTCCCAACCTGTGGGTTGAGACCCCTTTGGCAGTTGAACGACCCTTTCACAGGTGTCACCTAAGACCATCCTGCATATCAGATATTTACATTATAATTCATAACAGTAGCAACATTACAGTTATGAAGTAGCAATGAAAACAATTTTATGGTTGGGTCACAACATGAGGAACTGTATTTAAAGGGCCCGAAGGTTGAGAACCACTGTTTTAAAGGTTCCTCGAATTAGGTGAGGCCCTCCCAGGATCAGCTCCGGTTGGGTTCACTTAAGGTCTATGGATTAGAAACTTACTCAGGGGAGTGATATCAGAATCACAGGTGCTCTCACATTCAAGGGGAGGAGATTACACACAGCATGTTCTCTAGCGGGTAGGAACCTTGGGGACCATCTTAGAATCCTGTCCACCACACCATGTCTTGTAAATCTGCTTATTTTTATCAACAACAGGAGGCATCATCATCTTTGTGATTAGAATTACTTTATCTGATCTTTCAAGGTGTTCTAATTTTTGGATAAGAAAAAAATCAAAGCCCAGAGAAGCAAGAGAAATTGGTGGAGCCACATCAGAAGCTTGGTGTTTTTTAACACTGAAGTCTATGGAAGGCCCCATGCTCCACTGAACTGTCACTGGTGTAGCCCCCAGGATTTTAGGATTCGTTGCCTGGCCTTTTGAGACACAATAAATATAGGCCCCTGTATTGCCATATGACACATTACCTCCGGATTTAGCCATTTAGAATAACAAGCATCCGTTATCTCACGGTTTGGTAGTCAGGAATCCAGATACAGTGTCGCAGGGTCTTCTGGCTTAGGGTCCCACACAAATCCCAATGACAGTGCTGGCTGGGGCCACAGTCATGCCAAGGTAGGGAGGGGAGAAGACCTACTGCCCAACTTACTCCTGAGGTGGTTAGGAGAATTCAGCTCCTTGTAGAGCTATGGACTGAGGGCTTTGCTCAGAGGCCTCCCCCAGTTCCCAGCCATGTAATCCTACCCAGAGGGAACTTACCCCACAGCAGCCTTCTTCATTACAGAAATCACAGGAAAGAGCAAGGAGAGCGCCGGCAAGGTGGAAACCACTATCTTTGACTTTATGACAATCTCAGAACTGACACACTTTCCCTTTTGACATAATCTAATCTTAGAAGAGAATCACTAGATTCAGCCCACACTCAAGGGGAGGGATGGCAGCAGAAGGTAGGGTCATGGTGTGGGTATGTTTAAGAAGCTCCACATACTCAGGCAGGAAGTGCAAGCTACACAGACAGCTATCATCACTATGACCCCCAACCAGCCCACACAGCCCCGTAGGAGGATGAGCCCAGCATGTCCCAGTTCTGAGTTCTTTCAGGTGACAAGACTGGTAGCTACAACAGCTTAAGCACGGGACATGTACTTTGTTTACAATGACCTCTGCCAAAGTCAACCCATGCTTAGGTTAACACTTTTGTTTATAATCCAAATTTTTCTCTTCATGATCTCATCTTTCATCTGTTGACCCAAAGTTCTTCTAAGTCCCTCCCTAGAACTTTCCTTAGGGATTGTCCCCATTTCTAAAGGGTTTGTGTTTCATTTGCATATGGCTCTTCTCTTATAATTTCCATGAGGAGGGGTTGCAGATGCTCAAAGAAACATGAGTGCAATGGAAGAAGTAGAGACTTTGATGGGACCTCAACTTTGCACCATCAGGCTCTGCTCTTGGCTTCCCTGACCCCTGTGGTCTCCTGCAGCACACATTTTATCATCCCTTCCTCCTCACCTGGCCAATTTCCTGCTGACCTATAGAATTTCCCTGCCTTCATTCTACTGTTTTTTGAGAACTAACCATTGGACTTTCCACTGCTCAAATGAAGATTCTCTTTCTGATCAATGCTGCCACTCAATACCTTGCCCAGTCGATTCTTAGCACATCAAAGACAAAAGAGAGCTTAGGCAATTTTTTTCTCCATGTGTAGCCCATGGACTGCCTCCATCAGAATCACATGGAGATCCTGTTAACAAGGCAGATCTCCACAGACCCTTCAAATCTGGGTAGCTCGGGTTGAGTGTGGGTAATCTGCATGCATCCTAAACTTTGAGAGCTACTGCCTTGGATCTCATCAATTCAAGGTTCCCAAACCAGCTGCACACCAGAATCATGTGGGATGCTTTTGGAAAATATCCATGCCAAACTTCATTCCCGAGGTTCATATTTAGTTTTGCTAGGTGTACCTGGGCTGCTGTAGTCTGTGAACTCTTACTGTCCTGTTGTCATTTTTATAGATGAGGAAATTGAGACTCAAAATGGTAAAACAACCTGTGCAAGCAGTGAGCTAAAAAAAAAAAAAAAAAATTTAATTCAGGATTCCAACCCAGGTCCGAAGGATTCCAAAGTCCATACTCTTTCTACTGCAGTATAACCCACTTCTCATGGTTAAAAAGTACTTTCTAATCTCTGATAGAACTCACATTTGGGGAATTGAAAGTATAAAAAAGTAGAAGGTAGAGGCTGATTTGTCCTCTGTGGTCTTTTTATTTCTTACCCAGACCACTTGGAGAAAGAACTGTCTATACAACGATAGATTAGTGAGATTTTCTTCAGGTGCGGGGACAGAAACCCAACACAACAGCCAATGTGAGAAGGAGGGAGTTGTTGGGCCCTGAAGTTAGGGTTGTCTGATTTCATACATATGCGATGTCATCAGAGCTCTCCCTCTCTCCATCTCTCTCTTCACCCCTCTCTCACTTTATGTTTAACCCTCATATATATCTTTGTACTTCAAATTGCCTCCCTCCAATTGTTGATTAGTTGCCACCTGGCAGAAAAACAGGGTAGAAAAACAGCTTAAGTATTGGATTCTTTCTTACAGAAACCAGGTAGTGAAGACCTAGCCAAAATCAGGGAAGAATTCTGATTGGTTCTCTTTGGACCAATCACTATGCCTTGGAGAAAAGGAGAAGTCTAATTGCCTAGGTTTGAATTAGCATCAAAATAAAAATTTCCATCTTTAGCTCATAAAACAAGAGATGTCCCTCCAGGGAATATGAGTGTAATGTGGGGGGAAAAAATGTCCCATGTCCCTATATTGATGAAAAACACAGGTATATGCACTCTGTAGTCCATGGTCTTGAATTCCAGCCCTGGGCTTGATGGCATTATATTAAAATACAAATTTCATCCCAGATGTGAACCAAGTAATACTAGAATACTTCATGCCCTCGCCAAACTTTTCTCTTCCGTGTCTGTGCTCATGAAAATGGGGAAGAAACACACAGTAAGAAAGACTCCAAAGCATAGTTGAAATTTAATTTTCTCAGCATAACCATGACCATAGCTGTTAAGAGTAGGTATTCCCTCCATCTGGGAAAGTGCTAAGCAAACTTTTGAAACCTTGAAGAAATGAAGACCATAGACATTGCCCATCCCGAAATTGCTCTTGTGGAATTTGGCTGCCTGCTGAGCTAATGACCCACTGACTGGGTTTTAGGCTTTTGAAAGCCGAGTTCTAACATCAAACTTTCATCTCAGACATAGCAGCCTGTCTCTAATGAATTTTTTATTTGTTTACTCATTGCTTCTCTGGGATATAAAAGTAACACTCATCTTTTTAATATTAAAAAATAAAACTTTAAATCAGAGCCTAATCCAATGCCTAACTGTTTAAATTCACTACATCCAAGACCACTTTGCTTCTGGAGAAACAGGCTCTCTGAAATAAAGGAAGATGGGACTGTGGGGAAAGAGTGACGTGCCATATGCATGTTCTTCTTCCTAATTCCTTTGCAAGCATAGAGGTAAATTATTCATGTCAGACTGTGTACTGTACATCATGTGAGTCCCAGGAACACATCCGCCAAACAGCTGTGCTCCCTTTCTCGGGGTGGGGGGGTGGCAGCTCTCAAAGACTTCACATCACTCTTCTCTCCGCCCTGGAAGCCCAATCTGTCGACTCTCAGGGATTTAGAAACCACCAATAAGAGAAGGTGCCATGTGGAGAAGCTTGGCATAGGATGGTCCAGATGCCACTCAAGGAAACCCTTACACCCAAAGGCTGCTCAGGGGGCTGGAGTGTATCCAGCTAAGCTTCCATATGTGGAAAAATAAAATACAATAAATAAAATACAACCAGCACAGCAAGACCCACCAGGGAATGGGATTGCTATAGGGAGAGAAAGCAGACTGGTGATGACCCAGGGCCAGGGTGGGGGTGGTGAGGAAGCAGGAAAGATTACAGAGGGACAGCAGGAAACCCTGGGTGGGGGTTGGGGGTGTTCGATAGATTCATTCTCTTGATTTCAGTGATATATACACAGATAAGAACTGATCAAATTGTAGATTCTGTGTGTGGTGCATTTTATGTCAGTTATACATCTATAATAATAAAAGTGTAATATGCTAGTTAGACCAGATGTCCTTCTGGATGACCTTCTGGACAAAGCCAGAGCTGTGAGGGAAGCCTGGGTCCCAGGTGCCAGAGGGTAGCTGGTGCCAGCAGCCAGTATAAGGAAGGCCTACTCTTGCATGAATTTTGTGAATTGGGCCTTTAGTTAATAATAAAAGCCCAGTGACCATTGTGGCGGGATGACCAGAACCACCAGTCACTATGAGGCACACTGACCACCAGGGGCAGACGCTCAACACAGGAGCTGCTCCCTGATGGTCAGTGCACTCTCACAGCTGGAGCACCACACAGCCAGAAGCTGGGTTTACAGTTGGCGAGCCCAGTGGCATGGCAGGGCTCTCCCACCTCCACAATAGCAGTGAGCCAAGCGGTAAGTAGCGAGCAGGCAGGCAGTTAGGAGCGAAGAGTCCCAGATTGTGAGAGGGATATCCAATTGCCAGACATCCCCTCAGGGTCCCAGATTGCAAGAGGGTGCAGGCTGAGCGAGCCCCCTCCTGCACAAATTTTGTGCATCAGGACTCTGGCACATTAATAAACCTGTAGACACATACACATGGACTCAGAGTCATCGTGACTGGTCTTTGAATCCCAAGTCGGCACTTATTAGTCCAGTAATCATGCATATATGTAACTTTATCTCTAAAGCTCAGTTTCCTGATCAGAAAATAGGGATAAGAACTTAATGGAGTTGTTGTGAAAATCAATGAGAAAATGAAAACCCTAGTGTTTCTACAAAGAAGCATTCAATAAACCATTGATTGTTTTAATATGCCTTCTCTCTTTCTGTCTCTCCCCCAACTCCACTCCCATCCCCATCCATCATAACTTAACATATTTTCCTACATTTCTACTGGGAATGCTGTTAATCATATCAACGCCAGTCTCTGAAATGTACAACAGGATTTAGCAATAATGCAAAACCACATTTATCTATGTATAAAAGTTTTGTTTTGTTTATTTTTAATATATTTTTATTTGTATACTTTTTTTGCTGATAGTATTAAAGATAGCTCCCATTTAATCCTCTTCCCCACACCCCCATCCCAGCTCCTTTTCCTGCCTCCCAGGTCGTCAGTAACCCACATGTATAAATGTGAACACTCACAGAGAACGGGTTGGCTCTGAATGCCTTCCGTACATAGTTCTGATGTATCTCCAGCCACCCAAAGCTGATCCGTGGATCCAACAGGTCAAAACTACGTTTCTCACTTGAGAAATGTTCTGGTTGGCTTCATAGATGGATTGCTTCATGAAAAAAGATATCACAGAGTTTTCTGGGAATGTGCACCAAGTAATCAGCACTGATGACATTGCACGTGCCTTCCCTCAATGCCAGAAAAATGTCCACCGCCTTCTGGTGGTCCCTGCATCTCTCCAGCAAGTATTTGGACACATATAGTGACATTGTTGGTAGCATGTGTGCTTTAGTGAGTGATCATGGACATCTCACTCACACTCATACACATCAGTTAATCAGTTAACATTAAAATTAAAAGTGGAAATTCAATGTTTTTCTCCTAAGGTTAAACAAAATAAAAAGATGTCTGCTTTCATTACTTCTATTCAACATTGTTTTAGAGGCCCTAACAGATGCAATAAGGTGAAAAATCCTATCTAATAAAAGGGTAATTTGCAAATTAACTGTCACTCTTACACTAAGATGCAGTGCCCAGTCCCCTCAAGCCCACCAGAGTCTCCAGTCCCGTCAGCCCAAACTGATTACTATGGCAAGTGGACTGAGAAGGTTTTCAGCAAGTGTGAGAAGTGTGAGAAGCAAGCCTTGGTGGGATGGAGGAGTCAGCGGGCTAAGGGCTGCTGCTGCCTGGAGAGGCCCTCAGAGTTCGATTTTGAAACCACAGGGACGCGCTCCAACACGGGCTGAAGAGGCAGTGCCACTGCTGCCCATCCAGCACCAGGTCTCTGGTTAAGGAAGCGAGTCCAAGTCACAGCCACGAGGCCTGGCAGGGCTGTCTCACCCAGGATCATTGCGGCTGAGCTCACTGTCTTCCCCCGTGCCACCTGTGGACACCAGTGGAGTGGGTGCAGGTTGAACATTTTAATGAAAATAAGACGCCTGTGCCCTGTCCTGGGCGAGGAGAGAGCAGCGAGATGGGAGTGCAGCTTCAGACCCCGTTAAGAGGCTCTGGGGCTCTGGAGGGGCTGGAAGCAACCTGCAGGCGGCTATGAGGAAGAGGTGCTGAACCGCCAGGATGCTGAGGGCCAGCTGCTGGAGGCACGCAAAGGTGCAGACGAGGTGGTTCTCACCGGCACTGAGCTCGAAAAGCACATTGACAGCCTGATGGATGTAATCGCCTTTCTGAAGAAGGTGCATGGAGAGGAGATTGCCAATCTGCAGACGCAGATCCAGTACGCTCAGGTCTTGGCGGAGATGGACGTGTTCTCAAGCCCGGCCTCTCCACCACGCTCAAGGACATCCGTGCCCAGTACGAGAAGCTGGCTGCCAAGGACATGCAGAATGCCGGAGTGGTTCAAGAGCTGCTTCACCGTGCTGACCGAGAACGCTGCCAAGAACACCAAAGCGGTGTGTGCCACAAAGGACCAGGTGTCCGAGGGCTGCCTCCTGCTCAAGGCCAACACCCTGGAGATCGAAGCATTCCAGGGCATGAACGAAGTGCCGGAGAAGCAGCTGCAAGAGCTGGAGAGTAAGCAGAACACCAACATGAATGCTGTGCAGGACATAATCAACAAATTAGAAAATGAGTTGAGAACTACAAAGAGTGAAATGGCACGATATTTAAAAGAAAACTAGGACCTCCTCAATGTGAAGATGGCTTTGGACACTGACATTGCGGCTTACAGGAGTCTCTTGGAATGTGAGGAGACCCAGCTCAGTGTCATCAGCGTGGGAAGCATAGCCAGTGGCTGCTCCCAGAGTCCCCGGTCTTTGGCCCATCTGCCTACAGTGGTTTACAGACCAGCTCCTACTTGATGTCCTCTTGCTCCTTCTCTTTTTTTAAAAAAATATATTTTATTGATTTTTTTACAGAGAGGAAGGCAGAGGGACAGAGATAGAAACATCGATGAGAGAGAAACATCGATCAGCTGCCTCCTGCACACCACCCACTGGGGATGTGCCCACAACCCAAGTACATACCTTTGACTGGAATCGAACTTGGTACCTTTCAGTCCCCAGCCCAACGCTCTATCCCCTGAGTCAAACCAGTTAGGGCTCCTTCCCTTCTTAATACACCAGCCACGTCCAGGAGGAGCAGATCGAGGTGGAGGAGACCACTGAGGTTGCAAAAGTAGAGGAAGCTAAGGTTGAACTCCCCCCCCCCCCGGCTGAAGGAGAAGCTGAAGAGGAGAAGAAGAAGGAGGAGGCTGAGGAAGAGGAAGGAGAGGAAGAGGAAGAGGAAGAAGGAGCCAAGGAAGAATTTGAGGATGCAAAGGAGGTGAAGGTGAAAGAGAAGATACCCAAGAAGCTGAGGACGAGAAGAAAGATGAAGGTGCTGGGGAGGAGCAAACAACCAAGAAGAAAGATTGAGCCCCCCTTTCCTTAATTATTTCAGGAATAATCCTCCCAAAACCAGGTCAATCCCTTCACCAACCAAGCAGTTGAGTTCCCGATACTATATGAATTAAGAAGTCAATATGTAACATTCTGAGGTGACTCAGGGTGGACATTAAATGCTGTGCTATGACTTTTCTCCTTATGCAGAGTATCTGTTTGCTTGCAGAGTGGCTTCCTGGCTTGCTGCCAGCCTGTGCATGATCCATGCTTCTGAGTTCAGGATCTATGGTAATGTGAATAATTCAGATGCTTACAATAAAAAACACATGAATACATGAATTCACTAATGTTAATGTTAAACTTCATGGAAAAAATAGTCCTTTGAATCTTTAGTGGTTAGAAATTAAAGACCTCAAATCATGTGCAATAAACAGTAAATAAAGTTACACTGAATGACCAAAAAAAAAAAAAAAAAAAAAAACATCAGGGACCAGAAAACATTCAAAGAACTGGGGAACCATTCCCTAATCAGGAAGGGAAGCCACAGGGTGTATACTATTGTTACGAATACAGTATTTCCTACTACTTACAACATATACAATGTAATGTATTAGGTGTCTTCCTATCACATGAAGTACGTATTCTCATAGAGTAATACTGGTTGATATGTCATAGTTATGGTGGTATGTCATATCCTATCTATACTAATAAAAGGTTAATATGCTAATTAGACTGTGAGACCTTCTGGACATCCTTCTAGACAAAGCCATGGTGGTGGAGTTGAGACAGGTGGTTAGGGGCGATCAGGCCAGGGGGGGAGGGTAGTTAGGGGTGATCAGGCTAGTGGTAAGTGAGCAGGCTGGCAGGCAGAGTGGTTAGGGCCAATCAAGCAGTCAGGCAGGTGAGCAGTTAGAAGCCAGTGGTCCCAGCTTGCAAGGGGATTGTCTGACTGCCAGTTTAGGCCAGATACTACAGGGATTGAGCCTAAACCAGCAGTTAGACATCCCCCGTGGAGTTCCAGATTGAAGAGGGTGCAGGCCAAGCTGAGGCACAGCCTCACCTCCACCTCCCCATGCACTGGGCCACTAGTAAAATAAAATAAAAGTTATAAAGTTTGCAAGAAAGAAGCAAAACTCTATTCACAGATGACAGCATTTTGCATATAAAATCTCCAAATGAGTCTTCAAAACAAACAAACAGAAGATGCTATAACTAATACAGAAATTTAGCAAGTTGTAGAAGACCAAGTTAATATACAAAAATCAACTGTATCTCTGAAAAGAACAACTGGAAAAATATTAAGGTAAATATTATTTACAAAATCAAGCACATTTTATATCCAAGTAAACTTAACAAAGGATGTGCACTGAAAACTGTAAGCTATTGCTGAGAAAGATTATCGAAGACAAACGATGGAAACTATGCAATGTTCATGTATTAGAAGACTCAATAGTATCAATGTGTCAGTTCTTTCCTGATTTATTTACTCATTCAGTGTCATCCCATTCAGTATCCCTAAAGACTTTTTGTAAAAAGTAACATGTTTCTAAAAGTACATGGTGGGGCAAATAGTAGGTGGTGAGTATGCAAAACAGTGTATTCTCATATTATTATTTATGAATTATTGTACTATTTTCCACATAAACAACTGTAAACCAACTTTTGCCCCACCTTGTATTTTGAAAGACCAAAAAGAGCTTAACTAATTTTGAATAAAAAAAGTGTAGAGAAAACAGGTTAGAAGTTGTTATAAGGAGGTATCTTCATGACACTGCTTCTCAGAACAGAAAAACGCTGGCTGTAACAGAAAAGAAATAGGGCCTGATCAAAATTTTAAATCTCTATCTTTCAAAAGGCACTACAAATGCCATAAATAGGCAAGATGTAGAGTGGGAGAAAATATTCACAACAAATGTATTTGACAAAAGACTTATATCCTGAATATATTAAAAAGAAAAAGTTCCTGTAATCCATTTCTTTAAATGGGCAAAACAATTAATCGCACATACACCTACAAAAGAAGGCATACCAATGTTCAGTCAACTCAAGAGAAAGTTTCTAATATCATTATTCATCAGAGAAATGCAAATCCTATATAATAAAGAGGGAATATGCAAATTAACCATCACCCCAGTCAATCTGCACCCACAGCTGAGGCTAAGTTCCCATAACGAGCCTTAAGGAGCAATCAGCAGGGACCTGAGGCTGCGCACCCACCACCTCCTGCATGGGGCTTGACAGGGGACCTCCAGTCGTGCCTTCCACCCACAGGGCTTGACAGGAGACCTCAAGCTGCTCCCCCCACCCTGGCACCAGGCCAGAGGAACTCAGGCTGCACCCTCTTCCCTGGTGCCAGGCCAGGGGACCTCAGGCCATGCCCCCCGTCCTGGCCCCAGGCAGGGGACCTGAGGCTGTGCCCCCCACCCAGCAGGACTTGACGGGGGCCCTCAAGGTGTGCGCTGCACCCTGGTGCTGGGCCAGGGGACCTCAGACCATGCCTCCCACCCCAGCACCAGGCCAGGGGACCTCAGGCTGTGCCCCCTGCCCCGGCAACAGGGTGGGGCATCACAGGCCACTCCTTCTGCCCAGCAGGGCTTATGGGGGACCTCAGGCTGTGCCCCCCTGCCCTGGCACCCAGGGGATCTGAGGCTGCACCCCCCCACACACACCTGGCAGGGCTTGACAGGGTGGGACTGGCCAGGTCTGGATCTAGCCCAATGAAGGGGGGCCATACAGGTTTGGGTCTCGAGTAATTTTGAGGTGCACGTGGGTGGTTGAAGACTTGACTCTGGGTTCCATGGTGCACCCCAGACTCTGACAGGAGGAAGATTTTCATATATGTTTTACTAATTTTCTTTAATCTCTGACACTTCTATTATAGAAAGGGCAAATAGTAATATTTAAATATTTCCTCTAATTAATCCCCTTTTAATGTGTATGAATTTCATGCACTGGGACACTAGTCTATAACAATAAAAGCATGATATGCAAATTGAGCAAATGACCAAACAGCAGAACAACCTTTCTATGACACGCACTGATGCCAGGCCAGCCAAGGCGGTGGGATTAGATTGCCAGGGGGCCCTGCCATTGCCCCATGATTGCCCAGCAGAGGGAGACCCAGGCCACCCTCTGTGAGGCAAGTGATGGGACGTTTCCATGATTGAACACCTCGAAGAGGGAAGCCCAGGCCATCCGCTGCTGGATGATTGCAGAGCCCTACCCAGGTGGATGGGGCCTTCCTCTGCTGGGTGATCGATTGTGGAGTTCTGGCCAGATGGGCGGGGCCTCCCTCTGTGGGACAATTGATCATGGAGCACCGCAATTGATCACCCCACGGAGGGAGGCCCAGGCCACTAGAGCAATGCTGTGGTGGGTGTGCAGGGCTGGCCAGTGATCACTCCACAGAGGGAGGCCCATGCCAGTCAAGCAATCACACCCCATGCCTGTTGCACATAGAGGGAGGCAACTGTAGTGGGGGAGGGAGCAGTAGTGCCACACAGATGGCAAGCAGTGTCAGTGCCAAAAGAGGGGCCAGCTGCTGGCAGCTGGGGTAAGGAAAGCCCTGACAGGCCCTGATCACCAGACAAGCCTAGGGACCCTACCCAAGGGATCCTGGATTGCGAGAGGGCATAGGCCAGGCTGAGGGACACCCCCCCCATGCGCGAATTTTATGCACTGTGCCTCCAGTCTTATATAATAAAAGGGCAATATGCAAATCGACCAAATGGCAGAACAACTGGTCACTATGGTGTGCACTGACCACCAGGAGGCAGAGGCTCACTACAGGAGCTGCCCCCTAGTGGTCAGTGCATTGCCATAGGGGGAACACCGTTTAGTCAGAAGCTGGGCTCATGGTTGGTGACCACAGTGGTAGTGGCAGGAGCCTCTCCTTCATCCTTAGCAGCAGTGCTAAGGATATCTAACTGACACGGACCTAAGCCATAAGTTGGACATCCCCTGAGGGCTCCTGGACTGCAAGTGGGCACAGACTGAGCTAAGAAACACCCTCTCCCGGTGTGCATGAATTTTGTGCACCAGGCCTCTAGTTAAAACCAATATGAACCCTATCTGGTTTTTGCTCATTGGATAGTGTCATCCTGCATACTAAAGGGTCCGGGGTTTTATTCCAGTCAAGGGAACCTAGCTCAGTTGCAGACTTGATCCCCAGTTGCAGTCAGGTTATATGTAGGAGGCAACCAATCGATGTGTCCCTCTCACACTGGTGTTTCTCTCTCTCCCCTTTCCTTCTACTCTCTCTAAAAATTGATGGAAAAATGTCCTTGGATGAGGATTTAAGAGTAATAATAATAATAATAAAACCAATATGAGACATCATTAGAACAGCTACAATGGTAGAAGACTAGCCCCACCACAGGATAGCAAAGCTATGAAATAATTTGCATACACTGCTTATATAAGCATAAAATTGGACAATCACTTTGGAAAATTGTGTGGAAATCTTTTCAAACAAATGTTCATCCACAATATGACCTAGCAATTTCTTCCCTAGATATTTAACCAAAAGAAATAAAAATATATGTGCACAAAATGCCTTTTTGTCACAATATCTTAATTAGTTCAGCCTGTTAAATGAAGTAACATAGATTGGGTGGCTTAAACAGCAAACATTTCTTTTTCATGGTTCTCAAGGATGCAAGTCTGAGATCAGGGTACCAGCGTAGTGGAATTCTTGGTGATGTCTTCATATGGCCTTTTCCTGGTGTTGCATGCACAGAAGGAGAGAGAGAGAGAGAGAGAGAGAGAGAGAGAGAGAGAGAGAGAGAGAAAGAGAAAGAGAGAGAGAGAGAAAGAGAGAGAGAGAGAGACCTTAATCCTCTGTCTGTTCCACTCTTTATAAATGCACCATGGGATCCACCCATATGACTTATTGTTTTAAACCTTAAAACCTCCGAAAAGCCCCACATAAGGGATTGGAGATTCAACATATGAATTTGATGGGGTGGGGGGAAGGAGGTGGGGACAAAAATTCAGTTCAAAGCACAGATTGCCCACAACAGCTTTATTCAGAACTAGAAGCCTGGTGCATGAAAATTTGCGCACTCAGGTTCCCTCAGCCTGGCCTGCTCCCTCTCGCAGTCAAAGACCCCTCAGGGAATGCCCACCTGCCAGCTTAGGCCCGCTCCCCAGAGGATCAGGCCTAAGCTGTCAGTCAGACATCCCTCTGGCAGCCTGGGAGCCCTCAGGGATGTCAGACTGTGGCTTAGGCCCACTCCCCTGCAGCCACCTCTGCAGAAGGTGTGGCATCACCTCTCCTGCCGCTTCTGTGGAAGGGGCTGGGGGCGAGGGGTGCCAGGACCACCATGGCTAGGCTGGTGGCACAGGCTCGCTGGCCCCGCTCTTCACTCACTGGTTGTACCGGCTGGTCATTCCAGAAGATTGTTCCACTGTCCAGTCTAATTAGCATATTAGCTTTTTATTATATAGGACTAG